>CM076570.1:445212647-445468275 GCA_034641835.2 Pinus albicaulis
TCAGACTCAAGATCAGTTTCTGATAGGCTGCTGACAGTTTTAATTTTCTTGATCTAATGTTGATGGTTACAGTCTACTGATATGATATGGTCATATTTGACTATGAACATGTAACACAGGTTCAAGGGGAGCATTAGCCTAACTACTAATGTTGCATTGTTGGCATTGTGTTTTCCTATTCTTGTGATGCTCATGTTCAAATGATGTTCTCATGACACATGGATTTCGTATGACGAGATTATTGATGAGCCCTGATCGCGTATATTTATTTTCACACGTGGATTCGATGCAAGTCTAATGATTCAAATATAAGGACAAAACATGCAGATTTTGTTGCTGATGACTTTTGTCATGAATGAAGCCTATTGTACTTGATTCTTACACATGTTACATCATGATTATATAAGACCTTTGTGATAACAGATCACATGGATGATGACTTGATACATATTGACTATTGATGAAGCTGTTCCGGTATGATAATTCTTCTTGGCAAGTATATGATTTTGCTGCAAAGATCCTGAAGGCTTGGTTACTCATGTGCTTATGCTACAATTGTTGGATGACACTTGAAGACATGGCTACATTGTCTTATCTTTCTTCTCTCATATATTGTTGATACAAGTCTATGGTGTCTTCTCATGCTATATGGTGCCTCTCTACTCTATCTTATTTCATGATGATTCCCACATATGTTTCTGCAAAGGGAAAATGGAAAGTTCACCTTGATGAAGATAAGAGATTGAGTTGATAGCTGATTTCTACAGAAAGATACTATGTTATTGAAATCATAGACCCAATCATAGGTTGATGATATTGACTTTACACATGATTTTGATTGACAGACATGGTTTTGCGTTGATGGGTACAATTATGGTTATGGTTTTCAAGCTGAATTTTCTTATTTGATTATATACTTGATGAAGCTGATTTGATGGATTGGTTAAGGTGTCCAGAATGCACAAGCTTAGGGGGAGCACCTGCCTTGCTAAAAAGGATGCATTGGTGGAAGTCTCATTGATTTCTGATTTATGATCTCTCTCTTGAGATCTTTTGGTCCTTATTATAAAAAAGAAAAAGAAGGCCATATTTGTAATTTGATGAAAGGGTCATGTTGAGACCTATGATGTAAAAATGTTATATTCAGTCATGAAAGGACTTGTTCAAAATTTGTAAACCCACTTGGTTGGGTAGTTCAGTCAAATATGTAAATCCACTTGGTTGGATCATTGATGTAAGTATGAGTCCTTGGTGATAGGAAAGGTCATACTTGGTTGAGTTATAGAGTCATGTGCTTCATTGAAAAATCTTTCTTAAGATTCAACATGAACTCAGGGGGAGCATGGTAATTTCACTGCACATAAGATCTATAGAGCTCTTCTTTCTACAAGGAAAGAGAAACCTTGTTTTGGTATTGATCTGCCCTTTGCCCTTGATGTCAAAGGGGGAGAGTATCTTGGTGTTTAAATAAAAGTTATATTTGTTGTGGTGATCAAACACCATCATGGTTTCCAACAAGTCCAAAGGGGGAGATTGTTGGAAATATGATGCAATATGTTGTCCTTGATGGAAACCTACTTGATGAAGTTGTCCTTGATGAGTTGCCTTTTGATAGTGACCTATTTGTTAAAAATTTAAAAATGATGTTTCTACAGGTCAGTTCAAATGTGACGGAGAAAGGAATTCCAGTATGTGCCAGAGAAATGAAACAGGAAATATTTCTCAATGTATACACATGTTTGATGAAGGAAACCTGCGTATGGAGGCAATGTATACGCTACTTTTATGAAGGTAATCCACGTATACATCAAAAATTAGTACATATATGTAGTTTTTATGAAGAGAAGCTGCGTATACACGTGGATAATAATGATCCAAGTCGCATATGCCTTTTGCGCTCTAAAATTATGATACCAAGGGGAATTACCATCGTATTAGCCTACAATATTGAGCGTTGTATTTTCTATTTTTTTCCATCCAAGAAAACCATCGGAAGTTGTGTGGTTTTGGTTCACGGTATTAGTAAAGGCTAAAACTATATAAGGAGAAGAAGATCTTAGTGCAAAGGGCGCATGTGCCTGGGTATTGAATGAATACTTCACTCTCAAAATCTCCGCATGGAATGGGTTACAATTTATTGATAGATTTGGAATAATAATGCACCTATGAATACAATGATGGATAAGGATCTGTAGACCTGAAATGACCATGCATTTCTTAGATCTATTTATGAAATGTTTAGATCTATGATCTGGTGAATGTTTTTTGAAGAAAAGGGTAAGATCTAAGTTGATTATTTATTCTGAAGAATTGCACAGTTGTGAAATAGTTGCAGATATATACGCAGGTTCATCTCTGTAAAAGCGTGTATATACGTGGGTTTGCTTCAGAAAAGGCGCGTATGGAAGTTAGGGTTTTCTGAAGTTCATTGCAAAGGTTTTCTGTTACTACTGCTATATTTCTACTATCTGTTAATGAAGTCTTCATATAGATATGGATTTCTTGATTGTTGAATATGCTAATAAGTTGATTATGTACAAATTTGATAAATGCGTGAGAAAATATGTGTTATGCTGACTGACTGATCAAGGGTTCTACAATTATGAAAATATATCTAACTGAATGACTCAAATTTGGATTTGAGACTGAATATATTCTGAGAAATAGTATTCACAAATCTATATGCAAGTTGGTGTTAAGGAAAGTGCGTAAACACACAGCTTGAGTGAAGAAAAGTAGCGTATGATTTTTGAGATAATGAATGTTCAGGGTTGAATTTGATTCTGCATATCAGTTTTGAAATATGATTATTACAGTGCTCTAATTACAGTGATCTCACTATTTGGTTTGATGTATTGGGTTAAGTTTATTTTTGTTTATATTTATGAAGGGTTGTGTTGAAGCTATGTGATCCAGTATCAAAATTGATGAAACGTTGTATGCAGTGGTTCTGAGGGTTGAAGCCTTTAGTAGGGAAGTAGAAGCTTCCTGCTAGTAGAAGCTGGTGTTCTGATCAGGGGGTTGAAGCTCCCTTATAGTAGTGGCTGGTAAACAAGGTCAGGGGGTTGGAGATCCCTTCCAGTAGTAGCTAGAGAATGAGAGAAGGTTGTAGCCTTCTATAGGTGGGTGCCTGTGTGCTGGTATGAGTCTACGCTAGTATAAGATTGTAAGAAGTTTTCTTTATAATAAATATTGAAGACAAAGATGACAACAGTGGTGGGTTTCTCCCAAATTGGGTTTCCACCTTAAATCCTCGTGTTCATGTGTGTTTCTTATGTGTGATGAGTTATTTTGTTCTTACTGCGCATGCTTACTGCTTACTAAACATCCGATGAAAGAATGATACACCAATCTAAGTAAAGAATTATCTTCCTAATAAAGATCTCTAGACATATGTAAGTTTTCTTAAAGATAGTTGTATGTATACGCGAGTTGGGTTCATTAAAGTTGCGTATAGAAATCAGTAAAGAAAAAGTAAAAGTTTATAGTGAGTTATAAATACTGATTCACCCCCCCCTCTCAGTATCTTTCCCAAAAATTAGTATCAGAGCAGGTCCTTCTATAGAAGCTTGATCGCTTGAAGGAGATCCGTCTTAATGGGAAGGAAGCAAAATAAAAAGGCTACTCAAAGGAAGAAGATATCTCAGAAAACGTATGTAGCAGAAAATGAAGAAGATGAAACAAGTATTGATTGTTTTTCTTGTGATTCACTTCCTTGGGCATGCAATGTTGAAGATAGTGAATATGAAAGTAAAAGTAATGTTATGGATCTAGAAGCAGAAATTGCTAATCTCAAGAATGAAGTTGAAGATAAACATATTCTATTTAATGAAAGGGAATGTATCTTCAAAGTTATGATTTCTAGATTGAATGATCAGGTACAATATATAAATTCAATTGAGAAACTAAACAAAGAATAGATAGATCAGTTTCAAAAGCTGCAGAATGCAATATCAAATCACAGTGAAGGACTTGAAGCAGAAATCATCTCTCTCAAAGCAGATATGGAAAAATCAAATAAGAAGAATGAAGAACTTCTACAAAAATTTGAAGAAAAAGAAAATGGGTTGAAAGAAGAGATTCTAAAATTGAATGAAAAAGTAGAAGAATGAAGAAGGGTCGAAGAAAGTATGAAGAAGCAATGCCAAAGATTGGAAGTTGAGGTAAATATTTTAAAAGGTAAATTAGAGGAAAAGGATAAACACTTGAGGTTTCAAGATAATACTAAGATTCTGGATAATATTCTTAGTAGTCACAGGTCTTCTCCTATTAAATTTGGTCTTGGTTTTCATGAAACTGTTATAGGAGAATCTAGTTCACAAGGAAGTGCTAAATATTCAAAGGATATCAATGCAAAACTTGAAGTGTTGAAAGAGACAAAAGGTCAACCGATAATCATGAATTCTCAAAGGAAATCATTCGCTCTTAATTATAGAAGTAACAATCGATTTTATCCTTTGATAAATAATGTTGAATGATTTATATTTCATAATTATGGGCATGTTGTAGCCAGTTGCAGAAGCATATTGTTTCAGTAACAGAAAAATGGAATCTACACAGAAAGGTCGACAACTCTGAGGTACTCGGGTTTCTTTAAGGGTTATTGTTTTTCATGCAACCAATTTGGAAATAAAGCTATCGATTGCAATAGAAGGACCATAAGGCAAAGTTATGATACCTTTGCTCCCTTTTTTGGTCACATAAGATGTTATGCTTGTAACAAGTTTAGGCATGTAGAAAAGGAATGCAGGAACATATCAATGAATCATCAAAGACAACATGAAAGTCAAACAAATGATATCATAAGAGCAAAGAAATTTGGATTCACCAAATTTAATGTTGACAATCATAAAGAAGAAAAGAAAAGATGTGGTCTTTCTTTCTATGTAATTAAAGACAAGGATGAATGGTACATCGATAGTGGATGTTCTCATCACATGACTGGTGATAAGAGTAAGATGGAGCCTCTCAAGAAAAATCAAGATGGTAAGGTTATTCTTTCAAATGATGCTCCAGAAAATATTTTGGGAAAAGGTAGAGCCATTATTAACAAAAATAGAAGGGCAGTTGATACCTTATTAGTTCAAGGCCTAAAACAAAACTTATTAAGTGTGCCTCAAATGACAGATAAAGGAAATATAATTGTGTTCACTTCAACCAAATGCAAGGTTATGGAAGAAGAAATTGGAGAAGTCATAGCAAGGGGATACAAAAACGCTGATAAATTATGTGTTTAAATATATGAACTTTCATAGATGCGAGGAGGATTCATACTCATATTGAAAGAAGTCAATGCCCATTGTAGTCCATCATTCTTGAAAGAATAATGTTATCTTCAATGTCATCGTGTAAAGGATGGGTTGGTAATTATGGCTATTTATATTTCTGACAGTGGATCTGATGTGAAAACAAAAGACAGGTACAGAATGTATAAGTCCAAGGGGATATGGAGTTGTGAAATTTTCTGCATTTCACTTTCTATACCCGGGTTTCATAAACTAAAGCCACGTATATACATGAGTTCCGTTAGAGACAATTGTGTATTTTTTCTCTAATAAGAAAAACAGTGAGTCAAACTCAAGATCGGTTTCTGATAAGCTGTTGACAGTTGTAATTTTCTTGATCTAATGTTGATGGTTACAGATATGGTCATACTTGACTATGAACATGCAGCACAGGTTCAGGGGGAGCATTAGCCTAACTAGTAATGTTGCATTGTTGGCATTGTGTTTTCTTATTCTTGTGATGCTCATGTTCAAATGATGTTGTCATGATACATGGATTTATTATGATGAGATTATGGATGAGCCCTAATTGCGTATCTTTATTTTCACACGTGGATTTGATGAAATTCTAATGATTCAAATATAAGGACAAAACATGCAGATTTTGTTGCTAATGACTTTTGTCATGAATGAAGCCTATTGTACTTGATTCTTACACCTGTTACATCATGATTATATAAGACATTTGTGATAACAGATCACATGGATGACTGCTTGATACATATTGACTATTGATGAAGCTGTTCCGGTATGATAATTCTTCTTGGCAAGAATATGATGTTTCTGCAAAGATCCTGAAGGCTTGGTTACTCATGTGCTTATGCTACAATTGTTGGATGACACTTGAAGACATGGCTACACTGTCTTATCTTTCTTCTCTCATATATTGTTGATACAAGTCTATGGTGTCTTCTCATGCTATATGGTGCCTCTCTACTCTATCCTATTTCATGATGATTCCCACATATGTTTCTGCCAAGGGAAAATGGAAAGTTCACCTTGATGAAGATAAGAGATTGAGTTGATAGCTAATTTCTACAGAAATATACTCTGATATTGAAATCATAGACCCAATCACAGGTTGATGATATTGACTTTACACATTATTTTGATTGATAGACATGGTTTGGCGTTGATGGGTACAACTATGGTTATGGTTTTCAAGCTTAATTTTCTTATTTGATTATCTACATGATGAATATGCTTTGATGAATTGGTTAAGGTGTCTAGAATGCACAAGCTCAGGGGGAGCACCTGCCTTGCTGAAAAGGATGAATTGGTGGCAGTCTGATTGGTTTCTCATTCATGATCTCTCTCTTGAGATATTTTGGTCCTGATTATAAAAATAAGAAGAAGTTCATATCTATAATTTGATGAAAGGGTCATGTTGAGACCTATGATGTAAAAATGCTATATTCAGTCATGAAAGAACTTGTTCAAAATTTGTAAACCCACTTGGTTGGGTAGTTCAGTCAAATATGTAAATCCACTTGGTTGGATCATTGATGTAAGTATGAGTCGTTGGTGATAGGAAAGGTCATACTCGATTGAGTTATAGAGTCATGTACTTCATTGAAAAATATTTCCGAATATTGAGCATGAACTCAGGGGGAGCATGGTAATTTTAGTGCACATTAGATCTACAGAGCTCTTATTTCTACAAGGAAAGAGAAACCTTTTTTTGGTATTGATTTTCCCTTTTCCCTTGATGTCAAAGGGGGAGAGTATATTGGTGTTTGAATAATGGTTATATCTATTGTGGTGATCAAACACCATCATGGTTGCCATCAAGTCCAAAGGGGGAGATTGCTGGCAATATGATGCAATATGTTGTCCTTGATGGAAACCTGCTTGATGGAAACCTACTTGATGAGTTGCATTTTGATAGCAACCTATTTCTTAAAGATGTAAAACTGATGTTTCTACAAGTCAGTTCAGATGTGACAGAGAGTATGTGCCAGAGAAATGAAACAAGAAATATTTCTCAATGTATACGTAGGTTTGATGAAGGCAACCCAGGTATGGAGGCAATGTATACATTACTTTTATGAAGGAAACCCATGTATAATCCAGAATTATTATATACATAGTTTTTATGAAGAGAAGTCACATATACACGTGGATAAGAATGATCCAAGTCACGTATGCCTTTTGCACTCTAAAATTATGATACTAAGGGGAGTTACCATGGTATTAGCCCACAATATTGAGTGTTGTATTGTCTATTTGTTTCCGTCCAAGAAAAATATCATAAGTTGTGTGGTTTTGGCTCATGGTATTGCTAAATTATAAAAATATATAAGGAGAAGAAGATCATATTGCAAAGGGCGCATGTGTCTGGATATTGACTGAATACTTCACTCTGAAGTATATCTACATGGAATGGGTTACAGTTTATTGATAGATATGAAATAATAATGCACCTATGAATACAATGATGGATCAGGATCTCTAGACTTGAAATGACCATGTATTTCTTAGATCTATTTATGAAATGTTTAGATCTATGATCTGGGGAATGTTTGTTGAAGAAAAGGGTAAGATATGAGCTGATTATTTATTCTAAATAATTGCATAGTCCTGAAATAGTTGCATATCTATACGCATGTTCGTCTCTAGAAAATCATGTATATATGCGAGTTTGCTTCAGAAAAGGCGCATATGGAAGTTAGGGTTTTCTGAAGCTCATTGCAGAGGTTTTTTTATTATTTCTGCTATCTTTCTGTTGTCTGTTAATAAAGTCTTCATATAGATTTGGGTTTCTTGATTGCTAAATATGATGCTATGTTGATTATGTACAAATCTAATCAATGAGTGAGAAAATATGCGTTATGATGACTAACTAATCAAGGGTTCTGCAATTCTGAAAAGATATCTGACTGAAAGACTCAGATCTAGATCTGAGACTGAATATATTCTGAAAAATAGTATTCACAGATCTATACGCAAGTTGGTGTTAAGGAAAGTGCGTATACACGCGAGTTTAGTGAAACAAAGTAGCGTATGCTTTTTGAGATAATGAATGTTCAGGGTTGAATTTTATTCTGCATATTGGTTCTGAAATCTGATTATTACAATGTTCTGATTACAGTGATCTCACTGTTTGGTTTGATGTATTGGGTGAAGTTTATTTTTGTTGATATTTATTAAGGGTTGTGTTGAAGCTGTGTGATCTAGTATGATAATTGATGAAACGTGGTCTGCAGTGGTTTTGGGGGTTGAAGCCTTTAATAGGGAAGTAGAAGCTTCCTGCCAGTAGAAGCTAGTGTTCTGATTAGGGGGTTGGAGCTCCCTTCCATTAGTCGATGGTAAATGAGATCAGGGGGTTGGAGCTCACTTCCAGTAGTAGCTGGAAAACGAAAGAAGGTTGCAGCCTTCTGCAGGTGGGTGCCTGCGTGCTAGTATGAGTCTGCGCCAGTACAAGATTGTAAACAATTTTCTTTGTAATAAATATTGAAGACAAAGACGACAACAACGGTGGTTTTATCCCAAATTGGGTTTCCACCTTAAATCCTGGTGTTCATGTGTGTTGCTTATGTGTGATGATTTATTCTATTCTTACTGCGCATGCTTACTGTTTACTAAACATTTGATGAATGAATGATGCACCGATCTAAGTAAAGAATTATTTGCCTAATAAATATATTTGGACATACACAAGTTTTCTTAAAGATAGTCGCATGTATACGTGAGTTGGGTTTATTAAAGTCGTGTATAGAAATAAGTAAAGAAAAATTAAAAGTTTACAGTGAGTTATAAATATTGATTCACTCCCCCCCCCCCCCCCTCTCAGTATTTTTCCCAACAACTTCACTGGGTTGGGATTCACCAAAATTGAAGCAAATGCGAACCTTTACCATAGTGTGGTAGAAGATATATTATTGATTATTGTACTATATGTTGATGATTTGTTTTTGACAGGATGAGCAATTGATAAAATCTTGTAAAGAGGATCTTGCAAGAGAATTTTAGATGAAGGATATGGGGCTATTGCATTATTTCCTTGGTTTAGAAAATTGACAAAGAGCTGGGGAACTATTTATATCTCACGGAATGTATGCCAACTATATTCTGAAGATGTTTCACATGGAGAGAAGCAAACCCATGGAGACTCCTCTAGCATGGAATTGAAGGAAGGAAGATGCTACTTTAGGTGCTTTCATCTACATGCAGCTTGTGGGTTCACTCATGTATTTGGTGAACACACGGTATGACATATGTTATGCAGTTAACCAACTTAGTCAAGCTATGGTTAAGCCTACCAAGATTTATTGGAAGGCAGTCAAACATGTGTTGAGATACCTCAGAAGCACAACTCAGTTTGGTTTGTGGTGCAGGTGGATAGAGGTAGTGAAGCTTCAATGCTTCATAGATGAAAATTGGGCAGGGATTCCATTCGACAGGAAGAGCACATCAAGGGCATCTTAAGTATTGGGTCATCGGTAGTTTCCTAGTACAACAAGAAGCAAAGATTAGTTGCACTCAGTTCAACGGAGGTAGAGTATAAGACTGATAGTCAAGCAGCTTGTGAGGCTATCAAGATGAGGAAGATCATTGTTGGGTTGTTTGGTCAGCATATGGATCCAACGGTGATTTTTTACGATAACCAAAGTTTCATCAAATTATTGGTTAATCCATTTTTTCAGGATAGGTCCAAACATATTGATATCTGATATCCCCATCTCGAAGACTGTGTATAGAGGAGGATTATGTCATTAGAGTACATTCATTTAGAGGAGCGGGATGCAAACATCTTGATGAAGGCACTGTTAAGAGGAAAATTCGAGTTCCACAGAAGTGGGACCGGGGTAGCACACAATACCTTTCTTATTGAGAAGTAGTGTTGAAAATGGAAACAAGAAGAGGCTTCTAATTTAATTTTCCTTAATTAAATTAGAATGAAAATGAAATTCCACATCGCATGACAGTTTGTATGAGTTAACTAAGTCAGGAAGACTTATTTAGTTCACTTAGTTCAAGTTGAGGGTCAAACTAGAGGCATGTAGAGTGTCTCCTACTTTTTAGGAGCCCTAGTTGAGTTTATTTTTAGTTGTAATTAATTACCTTAATTTATTTGAGCTAAATCAGTTTAACTAGTTCTAATTGATGGAGGAAGTAGTGAGAAGTCAAGTGAATTAAATATGATTTAATTCAAATGCGGTGATCAATCAAATAACTGATAATTCACTAAAAATAGCTCATGCATGTCAGTTATGAGGAAGACCTAGTTGATATTGGAGTTAAAGGGAAGTGTACTATCAACTGTATAATTAGAAAATTGTACTAATGGTGCATGGAGTTAGAGGAAGAGCCTTGATGTATTGCACAATAATTATTTAGGAATTTTCTAATTAATAGGGGCCCAATTACCCAAGAAAATGTGCAAGCAACTATGGAATCTTCAGGCTAGGAAATAGGTTAAGTATTGAACCAAGCTTGTCTAGGAAGCAATGAGATAGACAAAGATAGTGCGGAGATCTCTCAAGCCTGAGAGAAGCATTTTATTTTTCTCATATAATTTGACTTATGCAATAGATAGATAGTTGGGTTTTAAGCTGAGGATTTCCTGAGATAAATATTTTTGTTGTGCGATTGAAATTCTTTCTCTTTCTTGTTCATGTGATTTTGCGATCGTAATTGGTTTCCACAATTTTTAGAGTATATTCAAGTATTTTGTTTTAGCATATTACAAATATCATTTTAAATCTACGTGGATTTTCTACACTAGGCGAGTATCGAGGCTGACCAAGTAAGAAGTTAGAAAGTTGGTGGCATTGGACTCTTAGGATTTCATTAAGACATGGAATGATTTCATTGTGATCCTCATACTTTCCTTTGAGAACCTTGCCCATGAGCATCTTCATTTTCCAGTGGAGGCTAATAAAATTAAGGTATTGTATGCGTCATCCCTTGGTGTGGTCACAGTCCAAAACCCAACTAGCTACTTAAGTTTGAATCTCAAAAGGAGAATATGCTTGGTGGTCATTAGTGGTTAAAGCTTCCAAATGTTGGATTTATACCTAGATTTCAGGTGGAGTGGAAGAGTGAAATATAACAATGATTTCTTGGACTTGAGCTTGAGCCTGAGGTCTTCCTAAAGGGCTATGACCTATAAACCCCCATCGAGAGCACATGTGTTAGTGAGGCATATTGTTCGGATGAAAATAAGGCATAAGGGTGGAGAACCCCTAGAGGAGGTGTGTACTAGTGGATGAAGACAAAGTTGTAAAGAGCTTTATGTCCTATGTCTAAGCTAACTGGGGAAAAAGTTGTGGAAGTAGTGATATAGGGAGAAATATCAGGGGGTAGCTCCGGGCAGGGGAAACAATGCAAATTACCTAAAACACTCCAGTGAGTTTCAAAGTTATTAATACGCCTTGTAAACTATAATAGAATTCCACCATGAAGATAAAATCAAGCTAAATAACTTTCTAACATTGGACATAGGATGAATTACTCCTACGTTGATGGACCATCGGGCTACGGAGTGTTGCAGACGACATGCCCAGGTCCTTTAGACACCAAAAATTCCCAAGTTGGCAATCCCTTCGACCTCTCCCCAACTTCAAACTTGAAATTTTTTCACAGGATGGGCGTGGTGGGGTTCAAAGCCAAGGGGGCTTTGCCCTCCATAAACCAGCGAGCTAGAAAAGCTAGTGTCATGGTGGAAATATCCCACTTGAAACTTGGAATCACCTTGTATGCAACCAGAAAACATGAAGAAACACTCGCTGATACAAAAGCATCCAAAAAAAGTGAAAATTATCATATTAATATGAAGAATGTTAAGTTTGTTGACATATATAAGTGCATGTGGTGGGATAGCCATACCACCCCTTTCTTTAATTCGAGGAAAGACAACATGGCAACAAATTTCCTCCTTTATCTATTAGCTTCGTTTTCCACATCCAAATCAAAAAATAATTATAATTAATTTTATACCTTAATTAGTTTATGGAAAATCTTTAAAATCCATTCGCAATATCAAAAATTAACTACAAAAACTTTATATTAATTAGGTCCACTTATGCATATTATTTTCAGAATATTTCATTTGAAAAAAAAAAAACACCATCATTTATTATCCTAATCTCATCTTTGGTATCGTTAATATAATCAATAACATTATAATTTATGGTTCTTCTCTATAAGCTCGAACATGTACTTTCTAGTCTATCCCTTCATTCTGTGAGCGTTTTTAATTTTGAGCTCCAATTTTTTCACTCCATAAAAAGTTTACAAAACATATATATATTTATTTGTATTTGTATTTATATTTATATTTGAAACATCAAATAACAATTTTCAAATAAAAATATACTTTGAATGTAAATAAATATATTATTATTTTGTTGTTAGTAAGTATTAAGCAATTTATTTGTGTTGATTATTCATTAATTTATTTGGAATATAAAAAGATGAATTACAATATATACAATATAATGTTAACATTATTAAAAAAATTATTACTAGTGATTGCACCATATGTTGCAAAAGAAACATCGTAAGCCAATAGCATAGGAAAGAGTACCCTATAAGAAATAAGAAGGCAATAGTATAGGAAAGAGTATCCTAGAAGAAATAAGATGTTGCATAGAACAATTCATCGTGAAGGAATGAAAGGAAAACTTTGCTTCCATGGAAGCTAGTCATGGAGGTTTCAAAGATATTGATCATAAGAGTTATCAACCAAAAAATTTTGTTATAGATTTTTTTTTTTTTTGTAAATTTCATAGTACCTTTCTATTTTCTATTTTGTAAAGAGCAAGTTTCTATACAAATTTTACTGAAATTGGTAGCGTCAACCTGCCTGAAGGAAACCAGGTCTGTTGGCCACCTTAGAGAGTTATAAGCCAACCAAAATTGGTATTGTTTTTTCCTTCTACTCACAGCTAATATCCCTTTACTATGTCCATAAAATCTACAGATAAAACATAAACTATACATACTATCCTCAAAAAACATACAAAACTAGATACATAAAAGTGTCAACCATCTGAAGAATCCACAGGTGCTAGGTCCTTTGTAGTTGACCCTGACATCTCCGCTTGCTGCATGTTCAGGAGCTGTTTTTCAATCCTTCCTATTCGCGCATTTGCTTGTATTTGAGCCTTGGCCATTTCCTGCATATCCTGTTTCATCTGTTGGAGTTCAAAGAGCAGTGAAGGATTGCCTTGCTTTCCTTGCATACTCAACATCGCCTTTACTAATACACATTTAAATTTCCAGTATGTCTTAACTGATTGTTGGAATAGAAAAACTATGCCTCTTGTATTCCCTAGGTCAGAGATAAAATCCATTCTTTCCTCTTGATCTTTAAGATCATCATCTTCATCATCACTTTCCCTCTCCCAACCCTGAATAATTTTACGAATGTGCATTGGAGTCCCTGTATCATAAATATTTGCTATATTTTCTAGAGTCTTCTTATTACTCTTTCTTCCTCTTTTGCTTGTACCAACTGCCTGAGGTGGTTGTAGCTTATTCCCTTTGCCTTTTGTCATTCTGCCCCGACAGAGACTGTCTGATTTTATGAATGACAGAGACCTTGTATAGTGAAAGGTGACAATTATGTGAAACTTAGGTTCAATAGTAAACTCCAGATGATTCTCTTTTACCCGAGCATTGAAATATGGATTGCGCTTTGCAATATTTCGAAAATTAAAAACAATTTCCTCTCATTTCCGAATTTTTCGACCGTTAAATTAACAGTAGTAAGGTTTTCCTGAGAGAAAATAAAGTATATGCAGTGCCACAGAAATTCGGACTGACCCAGAGAATTTGAGACTTAAGAGAAGAGTAAATCCGAGTTTGTAAAGACCTCCCTTTCCAAACGTAGGAATAGAAATTGAGACAATGAGATTTCCTAATGCAATCTGAGACACTTATATAGTGAATGAAAAGGCTGGAATGGCAAAGGACACTAAAGTACCAATAGCCAACTCTACCCTTAAGCTTTTGATACCCGGAGGCCAATTCTTTCGGGAGATTTTGAATACAAAGAAGAAACTTAACCATACCATTTGAAACCAAGATAAAAGAATTCCAGAGAAAACATTCAATAGAATTTGAAAACCACAAATATAACCCATGCGAATTGACATAGCTGAGGTGCTAGAAATGCGGGCCAGGAGGATTACAGAGGACCATACTTTCATAATCATAAGAAAAGCACAGACTTAACCCATGCAATTTGACATTACTGAGATACAGGTAAGGAGGATGAGTAGGGCTACGAAAGCAGGGTTGTATTTTCAAATGAACCCCCTCTACCATTACATGCAAACCATAAAAAAAAAAGAGCTAACCGGGAACGAAAAATTCTCTGCAGCACCTGTAAAAACTCCTTCTTTCATTGTCGGAATGGTAACAGGAAAACCTAATTTTGAAAATAGAGTGATGAGGACCATTACATACCCAGAAATCCTCTGCCTGCTATGTTGAGCTTCCTGTTCCTGTAAGTCCTCTATCGCTGCTCTTGTCCGAATTACAGCTGTTGTTTGAAATAATGTTTTACAACAGCGAGAACTCACCTTATTCATTCTCCTACCCCGCATCCGGCGTACCTTCCCATTCTCTGCCATGCATTTATGAATTGGAACGACTTGCATCGTGATCATTTACTAAGGCATGTGCGATATCGATTACCACCGCGCGGTGTAATTCTAGTGCATGATGGTCAGCTGACAAGCCCCACCGCGTGGCATTGTCATGCTGCCATCCTCCCTTTGCTAGCACCCCGATCGGGGATAATTTTGTTATATATTTTGAAATAGGAAATTTGGGGTGAAAACATATATGTAAACCAAGATAATATGTTCACATATATACAAATTTTGTTATAGATATTGAAATAGGAAATTGAGGGTGAAATTCCTTTGGTGATTAATAATCTAGCGCGTAACTCAAATAAGATATTTTAAATACATTCAAGTACAATCTATCTAGCATAGATGTAAATAAAGAGAATTTTTATTAATAAAAATAGAGTTTACTTCAAGTTCATGTACATATCTGAACACCAATTGCATGCTTATCAAAAATTGTATATGAAGAATAATAGTCTTGGTATACAGAAAGTGAATGTCATTTTAATATGGAGACATTTTTGGAAGGAGATATTGTTCTTTAGGTTATGTTTTATTTTCTTAACTCCAAACTTGGTTTATTCTTTCTCTATGTACATAAGAAAAAAAATAAAAGTAAATTCACAAATTTAAGTTATAGTTTTATATTTCATAATTACAAATCTAGTTTCTTATTAAAATATTTTACACATCCTAGGTTATTCTAAATTGATCAAGAGTATAGAATTATTAGGGTGGTGTTCTATGTGCACTAAAATTCCCATGAGGTCCATCACAATGTATGGGGTTCATTGCAACCTTGGATATATTCTGTGAATTTTATTTTATTATGGATCAAGTTATAAACTAATAACTTGTGAAATCCCTAGCCATTTTCTTTGATTGTGGATCAAGTTATAAACTAGAATATACTCTCTCTTGAGAAGACTCTACATTATATATTGGATGGAGGGAAAGGTTATGATAAAAATTGTAAAAAAACCCCTTAAGGTTGTCTCAACTTACTCTATTGTTAATCACATAGTGTCAATTTTGTAAAACTATAATATACAATAAGGACTAAGTGGGTTTTTTCTTTTGTAAGTTTTGTTTGGAATTTTTTTTATTTTTTTTTATTTTTATATAAAAGATAAAATTATGTAGTGAGAAACATTGTTTAAAATTTCAGAATAAAAAGTTGAGTAAGTTTGACATTATATAATAAGAAAATTGTTTATGATTATAAAGTAAAAAACATGTAAGATTTTTTAAGCTAAAATTAGGTAATTAAAGATATGTATATAGTTTTTTTTTGAATGGAAGAAAGAGTATGTATGTAGTTACAAAATATTACAATTAAGTAATTAAAGGTAAATTTAGTGTTATTTAAGAAATGAGAATTATGAACATTCATCATTATTGCTCAAGATAAATCATGTTTTGTGAAATAATTTGGAAATTTAAAAAGATCACATATTTTAAAAAAAAATCATTATTAATTTAATTTTTTAGATATTAAGAAATACTACTCATCAATAATAAAACAATTGTAACATAAATAATATATAACATAAAAAACCATGTATTTTTTGAATAATAAAATAGTTGTAACAAAAATAATATAGAACAAGAAAAACTATGTATATTTGGATGTATAAAAATTTAGATATATTTTATTAAGTGAAATTTAAAAAAAATAGAGGTTATAAACATTAAAAAAAAAAATTATTAAAAAATTATTTTAGATCTATATTATTGATGAGATGGATCAATGAGGTTTGCATATCAAGACATTTGATCCCTCTTGGCTCCTTTAGATAAACCACATTCGACATGAATACCATGAGTCAATATCATGGGTTGTTTTTATAGTTTAATAAATAATTTTATTAAATAATTAGTTTAGATCTATATTCTTGATGAGAGGGATCAATGACGTTTGCATATCAAGACATTTGATCCCTCTTGGCTCTTGGTAGATCTAAAGTTAGACCATCTTAATTCCCCCCTTTAGATAAACCACATTCCGCATGAATACCATGAGTCAATACCATGGGTTGTTTTTATAGTTTAGTATTATTTTTACTTTTTATTTGACCTAGTTAAAATGTTCATTACAATATGTCAATCTTCTTATTTAATTTACTTTTATTTTTATTTTTGTGTAATTTGACAAAGTCACCAAAACCTAAATTCAATCACTTGTTAAAAAAAAACTAACATTATAAAAAAAATATATGAAACTTTTACTTGTGAATCTAATGGCCTAAAACATTTCAATCGTCTAACATTTGATCCAATGGCTCAGGCATTGACACAGTGACACCTAGGTGAGTTGTTTTAATATATATATATATATATATATGTATTTTATTTATTTAATATTTATACAATATATAATATTAACATTATAAAAATATATATATATATATATATATATTAGTTTTATTTATTTAATATTTGATTGGTTATTTTGTTAATCTTATTCTGAAATCATTACTTCGTACCTACAATGTAATAATTAATGTGTCCCTAAGCCTGCAGGGTAATAACTAATGTGACCTTTCAGGTTAGTACTTAAATAAATAACAATGGCCCACTTCTCCTCTCTTTTTCTCCAATGCTTCATGCTTTCACAAGAATCTATTTGTCAACCCACAAAGGGAAATTTACTTACATGCCAACAACAAAAGCAAATATTACGTTTTATTTATTAAAAAATGTTAGGGTTTGATGCTCATCCTTTGAATAAGTAATGTTGCAGTCTTACCTATTAATGTGGTGGAGGACCCAAATAGTTGAGTTATTGAAAGGAATAAATTTATAATATTATTAATAATATATAATAATATATTGAATTTGAATTTAGTTTTTTGGATTTTATGAAAGTAGGGAATTATTTAATTTTTTTTTAATATTGTATTTTTATATTTAAAAAGTAATAAAAAAAATATTTAAAAATCAAGATAATTTGACTTAGTCTAGTAATTTTAAAAAATAATTAGTTAATATATCTAATTATATCTATTTAATTAGTTAACATAGCTAATTAGTTAACTAACACATTTAAATTTCCTAATTATATAGGAAGGCTATTGCCAATAATTTTATAAGCTAATTTCTAGTTTCCATGATGGGTCCAATTTTGATAAACTAAACAACACAAACACTATCTATATGGACTTACTATCTATATGGACTTGTTATATTTGTGCCTTTACTCCAAAATTTATGAAAAACAAACTTTTATTTTTCATCATATATTTGAGTACATTTTGGAGATTGCTTTTGCTTTTCCTTTTACTTTATACAAAGTCTTTAAAAAATGTTTTTTTATATGAAAAGTATGATTTTATTTTTCATCGTATATGTGGGAGTACATATGGAGATTGTTTTTGTGTTTTCTTTATTCAACAAGAAATTTGGTTCTACAATGACTTACAATTTTAATTTTAATTTTTTTAATTTTTAATTTTTTATATTTTACAATTATATTTAATTTATTTAATAATTATTTTTAATATTTAAAATATTAAAATCATCATATTTAATATCTAAAAACATTATATAATTACAATTAATTATTGATAAAAATATATAAAATATATTAATTTTATAATAAATTTTATATATCAATTTTCACTTTAAAATAACATTTTCTTTTTTTTACATGTTTAAAAAATTCATTCTTATATTTTTTTACTATTTTACCATTTTAATATTTAATATATTTATAATTTAATGATGAAAATATTTTAAATATATTAATGAGAATGATGATGATTAAAGTATGTTGAGACAAAAAATGACTACAAAGATAAAATATTATATTTATATGTTTGTTTCTATGTTAAAAAAATCACCATAATTTTGTTAAGTTTAAAGGTTAAGAAAGTTTCCAATAGTGGATAATGGTGAATTTTTCACTATTGGAAAAGGTTCAATTCTCATGAGGGCTTCTCTGGAGTCATGGGGCACCTTAAGGTAGTGGTCAAACATGTAGTTTCTCCCCTAGAGACTATTTATTAAAGAAAGTTGAAGGAAAAGAGCTCTAGTGGTAGCTAGTGGGTTTAATTTCCCCTCTACATGATTCCTATTATTTGGAGGCATGTTAGGGTGTGTGGAAAAAAACTGAACAAGTTGAAAATCATGACGAGTAATTCCTATAAGCCCAAAGGAGCAATAAAAATTGAATGTATTCATATTGAGGTGAATAGTGACAACTATTATGTTTGATCTTTTTTATTTCCCAAAATAGTGTTGTAAAGTTATCAATTCACCAATTACCATGAAAATAAAATGGTTAAAAAGGTTGGTAGTATGGAAAGTGTTTTGAAAATTAAATTAATCTGAGTATATTACAAGTACAATTTAAGAGAATGTGTTTTTCATATTCAACCCTCTTAGTGTCATAAAGGTGATAGACACTTTTATTCCAAAGGGTGTTAGGAATTGACCAACACCCACTATAGTGTTAATGAGAATTTGTTCTTATTTTAACAATGTTCATTTGCTTTTGATTTTCAAGATTTGGGTTAATCATATCTTTCTAAAGTCTTTATTTCCTTTTTCCCTTTAACTTTTTATCATGCCACAATTTCCCCTTAAAATTTGAGGTAATAATTTTTTTAATATCATCCTTATTCTACCCCAATAGGGGTGTTGGAAATAGTGTCAGCGGGGGGCGAGAATTTCCACCTCGCTTCCTCTTAAGGAATAAAGAAGGGGAGTGGTGCAGCTAGGTCCCCCCATGCAAAAGACATGCTATTAGTCATGAAAATGCAATGAATTAATATGGTAACCGCTACAACATCTGCATATTCTTACCTTGATTGGGACTGCTCCACCATTTTCTGCTAGTTCTGCATTTTCACCAGGCTATAGGTAGGATTTCCCCCCCTTATTGTCTAGTTATTTGTTATTCTGGTGAAGGAAGTCCCAAGTCCTCCATAGTTCTCATTACAACATTTCTTGGATAGATTATTCCCTTTCACAAATTATGGGTGTAGGAGATGATACTGATTGAAATCAAACGAGGTGGTCAACACCAAGAATCAACATACAACACCTAGAGTGAGCATGTAGTCTACAAGTTAGTAACTTATATGTTAGTCATCCCCTCTAGCTAGTATTTTATATTTAATTTTTTGTGTCTAATTCTCAAGCGTAGGATTTTGAGTTGAAATGTTATGGTTGAACTATCTAATGTTATTATTGTTTCTTCTATCCCTTTGGGTCTCTCCTTCACCCAAATTTTCTGTCCATTTTCTTTCGTTAATCCATTTTATTCTATATCTGTCGCTCTTTTTATCTTGGGCTCTATTCATTCCCTTCCATCCTTCTGTACTCCAACCTCTCTCTATTTTATCCATTTCCATGTGCCTTTCTTAGGAAGTCCCAAGTATAAGATTCATGTCCTTTTTAGGCGTAATGCTAAGGTAGAGAATGCACTGAATGCATGGGTCTTAAGGTTGAAGTTACTCAGGTAGACCCAAATCCTAGTCCCAAGCTTAGTAATTGGTTGAAATTTACCTTTCTATCACCCTACTAAAGTTTAAGAAGAAATAAAACATCTTGAAGCCTTGGCAGTAACAAAATGGTAGGCCCATTGAAAATTTGGAATTCAAGCTATAGTCTCTGGTTGGGTCCCCGACCCTAGTTATATTACGGGGTGTAGGACCAAATATCTTTGCTTCATCACCCTTCATTGGCAAATGAAAATTTTGATTGGATGTGTCATCAAAGAGAAACACGAGGAACAAAATAAAATTATAGGTTGCACAAATGACATCCAATGGATTCAAAGACACTAGTGCTATTTTCTGGTCAACCTATATGTGTAGCTAGCCCACACAAAGAGGCATATTTAGTTTTGGTGTCACTCTCAAGTAGGACGATATGTGCAAGAACCATCCCTAGCCACATCCTCTAATGAATGATGCATTCACATGTTTTATGTTTTATGTTTTATGTTTTTGGTTAAGGAAAATTTATTCTATTTTATTATATAACTTACAGCTCTAGTATGCCAGTATTACCTAAAAAACTGTACATCAAGGTTTTGACAACGTTTTCAAACATCTCTCTTGACATGGGGATTCTCAACTAGTAGGATTATTTTTTCTCATTTTGATAGATAAAGATTGATAGTACACCTACACTATCATTGGTCTAGTTTCCCTTGTGGCAGTCATGACAATGAAGAGCCATTTTGATATGTTATGTATGCTTGATTTATGATCTAATACAATAAAATTAATTAACAAAAAAAAAAAAAATTATCCTTATTTTGAAAATGGTCTCTTATTTTATCCCCTAATGGTCTAGCCAATACTGGGCATCCTTATGTCATCTCAACTTTAGTTTAAAGTGGTCTTGGCTATATTTTGAAGAAATTTTAGAAATAATTTTGTATTCCATGTTTTTTAACCTCTTTCTATGCATTAGATACCTGGTCATATTTATGCTCTCAATTGGGAAAATGTTTGCTTCAATGAGTAGGATGTATTTCAATAATTTCATGTCATTTGTCATCACTTAAATATAACACAATTATTTTTTATATTTAATTTTATGGGATATTTTATCAAATTTATAATATCAAACATTACTATGTTGACAACTTAGATGTCCTTTATGTTAAATATTTTCCAACTCCTCTTCAATTATTCTTTTTAACTAACTCAAGAGATTATTTAAGTAGTTATAATTTTCATATTGAATTGAGTGTTCCCATACATAGGAGAATGCATTATTACAATTCTATTATTTTCATTTTTTTTTGTAAAACATTAATATGGTTTTTTGTGAGACGATTAAGTAGTTGGTATAATGGGATGTTATCCTATTTACCCTGTTTCAAATCCTATAGGGGTACATCTTAGTTCCTTTATGATAAGGCTCAAGAACTAGGCTACCCCACCCTTGCAGTTATCATTCACCATGGTAATATGCTTAGTAATAAAAAATTAGTCTAATTTCAAAAAATAAACTTTTATGCACAAAAAATATGTTGTGTATGTAATTATAGAGTTCTCAAAATGATAAAAATCTCATTTCATCACTATATTTTTGCCAAAGCTTCTTTATTATCCTCTTTTCTAACATTTTTCAAATAATTAGTAGCTCATCTAAAAATGGTGTAGCAATATCAACCCTTATCTTGAGTTTTAACCTTTATCTTTATCAACAATATTTGTGTATAAATATATTTTATTTTGATAATATAAGTTTAAATTTGACAGAATAACAATTTTCCTTCCATGCTTGTTCCATGTATAATAGAAGATATTATGTCCCCTACTACCATTTTTATACACAACAAGGTTAAGGTACCTTTTTTTTTTCTTGGATATATTTCTTCCCTTTCACGAATTATACGGTGGAGGAGATGAGATTGACTAAAATAAAACAAGGTTGTCAACACCAATAATCAACATACAACACCTAGATTGAGCACGTAGTCTATAGGTTAGTAACTTATATGTTGCTCATCCCCTCAAGCTAGTATTTTTTGTTTTTTTTTTGTTTTTCTAATTCTCAAGCCTAGGATTTTGAGTTGCACTGTTATGGTTGAAGTATCTAATGTTATTATTGTTCCTTCTACCCCTTTGGCTTTATCCTTCACCCAAAGCTCTCTCCATCTACTTTCATTGATCCATTTTCTTCTATATCTTCCCCTCTGGTTAGCTCAGTCTCTATTCATTCCCTTCCATACTTCTGTGCTTTAACCTCCCTCTAGTATACCCATTTTCCTAGACCCTTCTATGGAATTCCCCAGTATAGGATTAATGTCCTTTCTAGGTGTAATGATAAGTCATTGAATCCACCCAAGGCATGGGTCTCGGGGTTGCAACTACTCGGGTAGACCCAAAGCCTAGTCCCAAGCTTCGCCAACTATTGAAATTTACCTTTCTATCACCCCTACAAAATTTCAAGAAGAAATCCAACATCTTGAAGTCTTGACAGTAACAAAATGCTAGGCCCATTCAGACTTTGAAATTCAAGCTATAGTCTCTGGTTGGGTCCCCTACCCCAGTTATACTAGGGTGTGTAGAAGCCAATATATTCACTCCATCACCCTTCACTATCAAATGAAAAAATTGATTGGATGTGTCATCAAAGAGAAAAATGAGGACGAGAATGAAATTATAGATTGCATCAATGACATCCAATGGATTCAAAGACACTGGTGCTCTTTTCTAGTCAACCTAGATGCATAGCTAGCCCACACTAAGAGGCATATTTAGTTTGGGTGTCACTCTCTATTATGCCCAAATCTGTAAGATCCATCCCTAGAAACATCCTCTGATGAAATATCCATTCATAGGTTTTTGTTTTATGTTTATCGTCAAGGAAAAATTATTTTTATTTCTTATATAATTTACAACTCCGGTATGCTGATATTACCTAATAGAATATACATCATGCTTTTGACAATGTTTTCAAACATTTGTATTGACATAGGGATGCTTAACTAGTAGGATTATTTTGGCTCATTTTGATAGACAAAATATTTATAGAACACCTCCACTATCATTGGTCTACTTTCCCTTGTGGCAACCACGAGAATGATGAGGAAGCTTGATATGTTATGTATTCTTGATTTGTGATCTAATAGAAGAAAATAAATTAACAAAAAAAAAAAAATGTTAATCCTGATTTTGAAAATGAACTCTTATTTTATCCCCTAATGGTCTAGCCAAGATTGGGCATCCTTATGCCATCTCATCTTGAGTTTAGAGTGGCCTTGGCTATATTTTGAAGAAATTTTACTAATCCTTTTGTCTTCCATGTTGTTTAACCTCTTCTTATACCTTAGATACCCAGTCATATTCATGCTCTCAATTGAGGAAATGCTTGCTTCAATGAATATGATGTATTTCAATAATTTCATGTCATTTTTCATCACCTAAATATAATAAAATTACTTTTTTATTTAATTTTATGGGATATTTTATAAAATTTATAATATCAAACATTACTACATTGACAACTTATATGTCCTTTATCTTAAAGATTTGTCAACTCTTACATTATTTTTTTAAACCGAATCAAAAGATTATGCAAGTAGTTATAATTTTCATATTGAATTGGGTGTTCTCATACATAGGAGAATGTATTATTACAATTTTATTATTTTCAATTTATTTTTGTCTATAAAATAAGAATATGGTTTTTTGTAAGACGATTAAGTAGTTGGTAGTTGGTATAGTGGTATGTTATCCTATTTACCCGATTTCAAATCCTATAGAAGGACATATTAGGTCCTTTACAATAAGGCTCAAGAGCTAGGCTCTCCACCTTTGTAACTACCATTCACCATAGTAATATGCTTAGTAATAAAAATTTAGTCTAATTTGAAAAAATAAACTCTTACGCACAAAATATAAGAATGATAGAAATCTCATTTCATCACTATAGTTTTTCAAAAAACTTCTTAATCCTCTTTTCTAACAATTCTCAAATAATTAATACTTCATCAAAAAATGTTGTAGCAATACCAACCTTTATCTTGAGTTGTAAAATTTATATCTATTAATAATATCTTTGTGTCAATATACTTTATTTTGATAATATAAGTATAAATTTGACAGAATAATAGTTTTCCTTCCATGCTTATTCCATATATAATAGAAGATATTATGTCGCCGACTACCATTTTTCTACACAACAAGGTTGAGGTACCTGTTCTTTTCAACTTCTTTTCAAGTGAAGAAATAAAGTCTTACTTAGGATTAGACATCAAGACTTTTGGGGACCAAACTTCCACACATAACCATTAGACCAGAGGCTCACGACACAACCACAACAAGGTTGAGATACTTGTAAGGAGATCCCTCCAAATTTTCACCACTAAATGTGAAAATTATTTCCTTATTACAAATATTTTCTATCATTGTTTTTCTATTTTACATTTATCTCAAAAAAATTTATGTCATTTCTATATTTTTAATTAAATTTATTAAATGAAAAAGTATGTACATGTATCATTTGAATATGATTTATAATTTTTTCAGCATACAATATTAGGAGGCCATGTTATGGGCTCACTATGTTATGGGCTCACTCTATTGTAACTAAGTCTATTTTCAAGTTAAGGATATTCATGGTAAAAGAGTGATTAATATTTATAGTTAAGAATCTTTTAATTAATGTTGATGACTTTTTTTTTTAAGTTTTCCAATATAAGATGTAAAATAACCTAATAGTTTTATGCCTATTAATATTTATTAAACATTTAATCTATATAAATGCAATAATTATATGTATTTTATTTATTTTTGCTTCATTTAATTATTAAATAAATTCTTCAAAAAAAATGTTCATTAACTACTTGAAAAATTAAGTGATTATATATATATATATATATATATATATATATATATATATATATATATATATATATATATATATATATATATATATATATATATATATATATATATATATATATTTCTTCAACACCCTTTTTGGTCATGTGTAATTTGGTATGTGATCAGTTTGGTTGAAAAGTGTGTATAATATATCTATATATATATATATATATATATATAAAAGAGTAATGTGAGCCTATAATAAAAAAAAAATATGAATATGCATGTTTAGTTAGATTTAAGTAAAAGCATTATAAAACATCAATAATATGAACTTCCATGCGGTCACTAGATTGGTTCTAGATAAAAACATTTCACTCACTCACAATCATAAATAAAATATTTCAATATCCACATGATATAATATAATTTCATATCAAATTTAAAAAGACATAAAGGGAGTTGTCTAGAAAGGCAGAGGAATTGCCCAGCCAAAAGAGGGTGGGGCAATCGTTTTTAAGAAATACTGTAGTAATAGTGTTTGAATGAATTTGTTTTTGATAAAAATCTCTAGGGCACCCAAAGTATTGAAGTTTGATAGCTATAACATGGATTTACAAAAATCCTTGCCGGATTTTATTGAAATATTATCTGAATTTCCATATTTTTTAGGGCAAAAAGTAGGCTACTTAGACTATGGGAGATAAAGTAATTAAAAGTAAAAAAAATATGTGTAAGATATTCAAACCTTATATTTTAAAAAATTTCAATTTATGTGGATATCAACTTCATGTATATCTATATATTGAAATAAAATGTTAAAAGAGAATATTTTGATGTTGTATATAATAAAATATTTGATATGGAAATTACAAAGTAAAAAATAAAATAAAAAATATGAATTACTTCGTGATAAGAATAATAAGAAGGAAATATGTAATTCATTCAATTCTTCATATAAAATTAATACATGAAATTTGAAAATTTATAATATCAAAAAATTTCAATGTGATCATATGCAATATTAAGTAATATTGAATTATATTTAAAAAATATATTAATAAACAAATAAAATTTTTACTTAAAAAATGTAGTATAGATAAAATATCTCAATAAGAAAGGGATGGAAAATATTTTAATACCAACTATATATATCATATATGGATTAAAAAAATTGTATATATGATATAAAACAATTGAAAGAAATACTTTTTTTATGTAGAAAATTAAATGACCTACACCCTTGACCCCATTTACAATTTTTCATATGTTTTTTTAGTCCCTTTGTCATATTGATATAAAAATTAGAATATATAAATGCAAACATAAAGAGTGTTCTACTCTTTTTCTCTTTCCTAACAACTGATAATTAAAATCACATTAAATGCAAGAATTCACAACACATTAGACACTTATTTTCGGTCAATCTGACACTCGAAAAACCCCATAGACTCTTGGGAAAAATAGTCTTGAAATGAGGATTTTATTGCTTGAGTAATTGTAAATAAGTACATAAAAATACACAGAACTTATCTCCCTTTTGTTGTAGCATTAAATGCACACATTTTGGAAATTTGTGCCCATTGAAAAAATAGATTTACACATAAATTTGTGCCCGTTGAGAAAACAGATTTACACATAAATTTGTGCCCAGAAATTTAACATTTCTTCTCTACCTAGGTCTTCAAATTTTGTGCCCAGAAATAACCTAGAAAATAATGCTCAGATCTACCTCAAACTGTGTGCCCAATAGCTTCTTTTACCTCCTCCATTTATGTGCTAGAAAACTATTGAAGTCTCCCTCGATTTTTGTGCTGCCTATAGACAACAAAATTATGAAATTTATGCCTTGAATTTCGGTCCAGAACAACGTTATCACTTCCTCGAATTTCGTTAATGATTTCCTCAAATATTTTTCTAATGAATTTTTGTTGTCCTCCAAAATTGTGCCTGGTTATCCTTGAAATTCGAGTTGTTG
Source organism: Pinus albicaulis (assembly GCA_034641835.2). Classification (NCBI taxonomy): domain Eukaryota; kingdom Viridiplantae; phylum Streptophyta; class Pinopsida; order Pinales; family Pinaceae; genus Pinus; species Pinus albicaulis. Next base: position 445,239,793 of record CM076570.1, read on the forward strand.
TATGGTCCTCCTCCTTGGTATTCAAGCCCCCTTTTTACTACAATTTATCCTAATCTCCTTGAATTTTTCTCCTCTCCTCTCTTCTCCTCATGCTCTCTCAAGTATGAGGTGAAGGATGAGCTTCCCTTTTGCTCTTTTGTCTCCTTAGAAAATATTGAATCCCTAAACCTAGGATCCAATGGCTGAGATTTCATCCTCAAATCTCTAGATGTGTGGCTGAGATCCTTTCTCCCAAATGATGCCCCTCATACATTGTCCCAATCACTTAAAAGTCTACAAGTACCTTTTTTTAAAGTTGTGTACCTTTTCAATTTCTTTCATAAAGTGTTTTTTCTCCTCACTTTAAAGCGTAGTCTGAAGAGCCCACAAATTAGCTCAAAAAATAATGGAAATTTCGACAAGATTATGACAAAATAGGGCTAATATTTTTGAAAATATAGGTTTACAGCTATCAAACTTCAGGATTTTTGGTGCCCTGTGGGTTCTTCATGGCACTAAATCTATTTTCACCATCAAAAAATTGATTCAAACACTCCAACATTCTGATTAAAAAAAGAAAAATACCAGATTATGACAAGAAATTTGTCCTTAGGGCGAATTTGTGGCGTCAGTAGACAATGACTCACTTTAATGTTAGAAAAGTACTTTTAAACATAAAATCACTTTATAAAGTACAAGTGACATTAATATTAGAAAAAATACATTGTACAACACTTCTGAATATCTCTTCTCACCTTAACATTAATATAACTCATAAATGTCATCAAGACAAAAGCCATTAACATGCTCACTAGGCTAAAAGGGATAAGAGTCTAGTAACACCTCTCCTAGGTACTATTTTCAACTGTCCCTCTTACCGAGGAAGGTGTTTCTCACCACTACCATCGTGTCTCTGAAAAAGACATGCTTTCCCCTTGCAAATGATTTGGTGAGAATGTTTTTTACCTATTCATCAATGGATATATACTAAATCTTTACTTCCCGTCACTAAACCCAGTCTTTGATGAAGTGATACTTTATATCAATATCCTTTGACCGGGCATGAAATATTGGATTATCGTTGATTATACAACTCTGATTAACATATTATAACATATTTGGTCTTAAAATTTGACCAATAAAACAAAAATAATCTTTCAAAGCCACAATTCTTGGCATCCTGCCTGACTAGCTATCATATACTCTGCGTCTGCCATGATCAATGCCACTGAATTTTTTTCCTTCTGAACAATGATAAAATTGTTGAGCCCAATGAGAAACAACATTTGGAAGTACTCTTCTAGTCACTATCACTTCCATCCCAATCTAAGTCTATGCAACCAATCAATCTAACTCCATCAAACCTGACATAGGCCAAACCAAAATCCATTGTGCCCTATAAGTACCTCAACACATGTTTTGTAGCCACCCAATGTATTATCCTAGGCTCCATCATAAATTGACTCAAAGTTTTGATTGAAATATAAATATATAGTCTAGTGTTGACCATATACATCAATGAACCGATCATTTTTCGATACAAAGTGGGGTTCACCAAACCATAATCTTAAGCATGCATCTTCTTCTAGTTTTGATCATAGGAGTGGCCATAGGCTTGCAGCCATCCATGAAGAAAATCCTCAATATATCGCCTTCTAACATGACTTCACCCATGAATATATGCCCATCCTCCTACCAAACCTCCAATCCAAGAAAGTAATGCATCAACCCCATATCAAACATATCAAACTCGAAAGAAAGATCTCTCTTGTAGTGATAGATGAATTTTTCCTCCCCTGTAATAAACAATTCATCCACATGCATAACCAAAATGAGTGGATCATCACCTACCATGATAAAGTATAGGTTCAAATATATATTACTCTTCTGGAAACCCATGTTCTACAAGTAGGCATCTATCCTATCGTACCATGCCCTCAGTGCCTACTTCGGTCCATACATGGCTTTCTTAGGCCTACACACATGAGACTACCTCCCATGCAACTTAAAGCCCTCAGGATGATCAAGATACACCTCGTCCTATATAACACCATTAAGAAAGGTAGTCTTCACATATATCTTGTGAATCCTCCATCCCATCTTAGTTTTTATAGATATCACTGCTCTAAGGGAAGTATAGCGGGCAACCAGTGAAAATGTATCCTCATAGTAAACTCCCTTTATCTATGAGAACACCTATACCACAAATCAATATTTGAAATTCTCCACACTGCCATTCGTAGCATGTTTTATCTTGTAGAGCCACCTATAAGTCACCACTGACTTCCCCTCAGGACATGCCACTACCTCCCAGACATCATTCTTCATGATAAAGGCATACTCCACCATGTAATCCCTCTAGATCCGTTGACTAGAAAACTACTCAAAAATAGTTGGCTCTGTCTCCACAAACATCTGCCACAAATCCACATAACTTATCTAGTGGTATACTCTCCCTCACTAACCACTTGGGTCCCCACTGCCTCTTGAGCCTTCTTCAGGTTCTCCCAAATCCATCTTGGCTTCTTCTTCCCTGTAATAATCTCCTGTGCTGATATGGGAAAATCCTCAACTAGTGCCTCTCCTCCTAATGAGGAAGGCTTTGCTATAACCAATGGAGATCCTAGAACTTGAGATCATGTGCCTAATGAGCTTGCACCAAGTGATACTAAACCAGATGAAATTTTACTCTGTGAAGTTGTAACCCCTGAAGAAGGTGAACCTATTAATCCTAATGCACCACCTGATGCTCCTCGAACCTAGATTATGGCCCCCTGCTACTCTACCTTATCAACCTCCTGATACCTCCTCAAAGTACTCTCCTCATAAAATCTCACATCTCACCTCAAGATAATATTCCTTTGTGGAGGAAGATATATATGGTAGGCCTTGTTGGTTTAACTATAACCCACTAGGATACCCTTCTCTGGAGTGGGTTCGGACTTCACCATATTCTCCTCAGGGATGTGCGAATAATTAAGGTACCCAAATATCCTAATGTGCCAAAATTATAGATTATTGTTGGTAAAAACCACCTCAAGAATCTTGTTCCCCAAGACGTTGTGTGGGATCCTATTATGCAAATATATAACAGTATTACACACCTCTTCCCAAAAGAAGAAAGGTAATCTATGATCATGCAACATCACTCTAGCTACACTCACAATCGTCATGTTCTTCCTTTGTGCCACCTCATTATGCTTGGGGCTGTATGGAACAATGAACTCCCTCTTGATGCCAACACTCCCACAAAACTCCTTCATCTGCATGGAGCTATTCTCGCCCCCATTGTCTGATCTCAACACCATGATTTTAATCCATGTCTGGTTCTCCATAAGAGCCTTAAACTTTTCAAACCTCTGGAGGACCCCATCCTTGGTCTTGATGAAGTAAATTAAGGTCTTCCTGGATTGGTCATCAATGAAAGTCACATGCTCACATCCACCTAATGAAACATGGTACATGAGACCACATACGTCAGAATGAATCAAATCAAGGATACCTAAAGTTATGTTCTCAATGATCGGGAAAGGTGTCTTGGTGTACTTTCCCAAAGCACACCCCTTGCACACATTTTGATGCTCTATGTTGAAGTCAGTAAAACATGTAATCATCCCCCTCAGCATCCTGAAAGCTCCCTAGTGCAAGTGGGACATCCTCTTGTATCATAGCTCACACAAATCACTGCTACGAGTCTGCGCTACTATAGCTCTAAGAGGCTGAAACATAAGTTTGTATAATATCCCACTACAAGCTCCAATCACATGACCAGACTTGACACTGTATCTTGTAGGATATATAAACACTTGTCCCTTTTGGAACAAACATCAAACCCCTTTTCCTCTAAGCTAAAGATTGATATCAAACTCTTATTCAACCCCAAAACATAATGAACATTTGACACCTTCAAAGGAGCTAATGACTCCCTCTAAAATGAAATTGTCCCCACTCCTGTCGCTTTGACTTTGGAGTTCTCTCCAAGCACAACCTCCAAGTCAACGTCATCCTCTAAAAGGTTCGTGAAGTGAATTCTCACTCCAATCATATGGAAGGATGCTCCACTTTCAATGAACCATGCACGAGAAGATGTAATATCAGTGGATAAACTCACCACCAATGCACACTTTGAATAAAATGCAACCGCAAAATCATCAACCTCAATTGAAGCTTCAATTCTCTATTTCTTCTTACCCTTCTTGTTAGGACATTGTATAGCACAGTGATCCATCTTCCCACAAGAAACTTGCTCATATTCCTTCTCCTTAGACTCCTTCTTTTCCTTCTTCTTCTTACCATTTACCACAAGAACAACATTCCCCTCCTCACCTCCTCCACCACTTTTGTTTTCCCCCTTTGCACTCCTCCTGGTTTCCTCCTAGATGAAATCGTCCCACATCCTCCTCCAATCGGGAAAATTCTCTCTAGCCACCAAGCCATGGATAAAACCATCCCACTTCTTGTGGAACCCATCCAAAGAAATACTAACCAATTTTTCATGTGGAATGGCCTCTCCAATAGTAGCTAAGTCATCATTCACATGTGAGATCCTAGTGAGAAATGAGTTCACACTATCAGTATTGGTCATTTTGGTGTTGTGTAGCTTTTGTCTCAACATCATCTTCTTGATCTCATTAGAACTCTGGTGTAAAGAGACCAAGGACTCCCATATCTGATAGGAAAATCTCATCTCGGAAAAATGAGGGAATAAATTGTCCTTGATGGAATCTAGAAGGATCCTCTTTTCCTTCACATTATTCTTATTGAACTCCACAAACTGAGCTGGATGAGTGGGTACTTGCATATTTGCTTCAACAACATCCCACACTTCAACTTCTTCCAGTAAAAGCATGATTCTCTCTTTCCATGGGCCAAAATTTTCAGCCCCTGCCAATTTTCCCTCTACTCTGAACCTTGTTTCCATGATGCCAGAACCAAAAATTTGGAGCAAGTCTTTGAACTAGAACCTTCCCCCCTCTAAACTACTGAAGTATTTGGGATTCTGACAAAGTTTCAAAAGGTTTTTAGTTCACTGTTAGCAGGATTTAATGTTTGTTGCCCTCTTTATCAGTTGTATGAATTTTTTTGATCTGGGCCTTCAGCCTTGCTCTGATACCATGTAAAAAATTTAATGACCTACAACCTTGAGCCTATTTAAAATTTTCATATGTTTGTTTACGCCCAACCCACATGTTTTTCCATGTTGATATAAAAATTAGAATGCATTAATTGCAAACATAAAGAGTGCATCTACTCTTTTTCTCTTTCCTAACAACTCAGAATTAAAATCACATTAAATGCAAGCATTCAAAACACATGAGACACTTATTTTTGGTCAATCTGACCCTAGAAAAACCCCACAACCTCTTGGGAAAACTAGTCTTCAGAAAGGGATTTTATTGCTTGAGTAATTGTAAATAAGTACATAAAAATACAAATTACTTATCTCCCTTTTGTTGTAGTATTAAATGCACACATTCTACAAAATTTGTGCCCACTGAAAAGTTAGATTTACACATAAATTGTGCCAAGAAATTTAGCATTTACTCTCTACCCATCACCTCACATTATATGCCTAGAAACAACCTAAAAAACAATGCTCTGATATGGCTCGAGCTATGTTCCCAATAGCATATTGTACCTCCTTGAATTTTGTGCCATAAAACTGCTAGTCTCCCTTGATTTTTTGCTGCCTGTAGGAGGCATAATTCTAAAATTTGTGCTTTGAATTTCGGCCCATAACAACGTTGTCACTTGAAATTCATGCTTGTCTGCCTCGAATTTCGTACTAATAAATTGTTGGTGTCCTCTTTGAAAATCATGTTTTCACCTTGAAATTTGTGTTGTTGTATGATCCTCCTCCTTGGGATTCGAGCTCCTCTTTTATTGTTGTCATTTCTCCTCCTCTCCTTGAAATTTTCTCCTCTCTTCTTTACTCATGCTCTATCATATGTGAAGTGAAGAATGTTCTTCCCTTTTCTTCTTGTGTCTCCTTGGAAAAGATTGAATCCCTAAACCTAGGATCCAATGAATGAGATTTCATCCTCAAATATCAAGATGTGTGGTTGAAATCATTTCTCCGAGATAACCCCTCTCAAACATTGGTCCCGTCACTTAAAAGTCTCCTAGTACCTTTTTTAAGTTGTGTATTTTTTTAATTTCTCTCATAAAGGGATTTTTCTCCTCACTTTAATATTATAAAAGTACACATAGTACTTTTAAATATGAAGTCATTTTATAAAGTACAAGTGACTTTAATATTAGAAAAAGTATATGGTACAACACTTCTAGGTACCTTTTCCCACCATGACATCAATATAACTCATAAATGTCATCAAGAAAAAAACCATTAATGTGCTCACTAGGCTAAAAGAGATAAAATCCTAGTAACACCTCTCCTTGGTATTATTTTCAACATTTTATGTTTAAAATGTTTGAAGTAGTGTTACTATTTCACATTTTGGTCATTTTCTTAAATATGTTTTTTTGGTCAATTTTCCTATCCAAGGATGCTTTGTTGGACTTATAGTTTAAGTTAGGCATGCTATATAGCATTCAAAAATACAATTTAAAGAATGAAAAAAATACATATTGTATATACAGAAAAACCATAGATTCATTGTGATCTATCAAGGGGGGTGCAAATTTTTTTTTTTTCCAATTCTTTTTCAAAGTTTGAACTCTAAAAGAAATTTGCATGTGAAGAAATTTGATCTGTCTTGGACATACTTGGTCCTCACTTAGATAGATCTATACTAATTTTAAAGGAAATATTAATTGTTGTGTAATTTAGCTGACCATCCTTATTTCAATTGTAAATTTAAAAAATATTTTTAATTTAAGGTATAATGGCCACATCAAAAAATTATAAACTAGATTTATAAAATTCCAAAATATTCTCAAAATTTACATTTTAATATATTTCAAACATCTCTATGAAAATTCACCTACATATTATTATTGAAAACAGTGAGTGAGTTGAGGCACAATTATTGAAAATCGTGAGTCAGTGGAGGCTGGCATGGTTGCTATCTTTTGGGCATTTGAAGATAGATGTGGATTGCCTTATTATGTGGCTACTATTCTACATACCCTTAATATTTTGGGTATCGCTGCTTCAGATTCATCTATGGAGATCGGTCTTGCACATATTAAACCTCTTCCAAAGCTCGTTCCTTGTGTACAATGACTCGGTTTGTTCCCTCTCCGCCTAATGTTCATCAATGTCATTTTTTAAGGTTTTCCAGCGACGCCAAGCTCAGATGACCTTTTGAAGCCCTGAGAAGCCCCACGGCCCCTGAAATTCAAATTGGGGGATTCTCTCTCCATAATTGATACATTTGCTCAATATCCCACATCCAAATCTGCAAATCTCATATAATACGTGCCGTGTAACTTGCTCTCTGTCTTCACTAGAACCAATGATTCTAATGCAATATTGAGTGCTTCTTGAGCGAATTGGAGCATCAATGATTGTCACTATTAGTATTTTGAGCCATGTCTAGTGTTAGTCAAAGGACTGGCTTGTGCTGCAGATATTGAATACTTTTACCGCGCAGTGTGAATCTTTATGTACTATCAACCAGAATGAATCTGTAGGTCCGTGAGAGATTTTGGATTCCAATATATATGCTTGGATTGTTCTAGTAGCTCATTTAAGACTGACAACTAAGAAAATCATTAATTAACATTGTGAATCTTGTAAAGTGGCTGCACTTTATTAAAAGTCAAAGAGCTCAACTCCATTCCTCGAAAGGCCTCTTTCTTGTTGTTTGTCTAGAGGATTTCCGAGGATAATGGTAAGCAAGATCCAACATGGTTCCATGATATATGTGTTTCACCAACTGTTGAATTGTTCCAATCATTCACCTCTCTAAAAAGTCGACCGAGAATCTTACTTTTTAGATAGAGAAATCCTGGAGGAGTGGTACTTTTTTTTGTTCATTAGAACTTCTTTGTTGGGGCATCAACCATATAGACTTGCACAAGCCCATAAAATCAATTATTGATTATGAAATCTCGTTGTGCAGATAACTACATGATCATAAGATTGACGTATTATAAAAAATATAATTGAACCTATAGGTTGTCCGTCGGACTTAAAACTGACAACTAGAAGCATCTTCTTATCTATTGAATTTTTTTTCTCAAAATTCTAAACCAGAGTGGATTCCTAGAGTTTTAGTAAAAACACTACACAATCAAACAAGCCACTATATAAAATGTTATTTATTTTTATAGCGTTTCACTATGCATCCCCATTGTGCTTCTTCTTTAGCTAATGTTGAACCATCTCATTTCCATGTAATAGAGGAGTTCAACATCTCTCTCGTAGACGTAATACTCAAAAGAAATTCAAGATATTATTGTTTTCAGGTTAGAAGCTTAGCATCTCACCCTCCCAAAATAATATTTTGATGATGTAACTCAATTGTGGTAGCATGCAATCCTACTTTGAACTTGAGGTAGTGTATTCCACCTCTAAATGCATAAATACTTAGAATGCATTTTGCTAAGGTTTTCAAAGGTAGTTTGATATTTCAAAATTAAATGTGTCAGTGGTTGTTGCAACTACAACAAACTCTAAGTTGAATCATTTAGCACTATATTGCTTTGAGTGTATCTTCACATCAATAGTACAAAAAGTGTACTGATCCTTAAATTCAATTTTGAATTAATTACTAATTTTTATGATGAGTTTTCCTTTTCAAAGGTCCTACACTAGATAAAGATTTTATAGTTACTATATTGATGGAACACAATCTAACTTAGAAACCCCCTTCACCTTATTATGTTCCTCCACCATCTATAATTCCCCCTACTTATTAGTGGTGCCACCATCACCAAATATTTTCTTATTCTTTTGTATACTATTAAGTACTTAAACAAAAAACCCCTAATCATGCCTAAAACCCCTGACCTATCAACCATTCTCCTCAAATGTATACCTCACCCCATCTCAGGGTATTATTTTTCTTTATGCTCCTCCACCATCTTCTTGTGCTACCCTATGTCTCTATGTTCCACTTCATGAATGTACCTAACCTCTTCCTAGAGATTGCTCCTAGAACTATCAACTTTTCTCCTCTAATGCTTAACTCACCCAAGCTTGGGATCTTGTTGTCTTGTGCCCCCACTCTAATATGAGCCTTGAATTCCAAATCCAATCATGTACCCCCTCAAAAATGTACTTATCAAGGCTCTAATGTTGTCATGTTCTTCAATGTTATACAATTGTCTAGCTTTCTTATTAATAATCATGACTAATGGAGATTCAAATTATGATTATCATAGCACAACCAAATTATGAGCATTATCATATATTTCAAAAATCATTTTGACCTATAAGAAACCATAATAGTACAAAAGCTTTAAAATAAATAAGGACCATTATACTTTTCAATAGAGGACAGGATGAGATCCACTCTAATTTACATGTAACAAACACTTAAAGATGAGCCAATATTGAGTTCAACACTTTTGGCCACAAGGATATACCTCCATAAACCAATCATAGTTTTACCAAATTGGATGTTTGATATTCATGTGCAAGATGATACCTCAAGATTTTTTTATCCATAAACTGCCATGGATATCCCACTAGACAATCTGTCACGATATATCTAGTAAAACTATATATCAAATTTTGAAATCTACAATGTTAAGGTTTTATTTCTCTTTATTTTGGATATGTAGATTACTATTAATTGTGTATGCATGAAAATTAAAATTATTCGTAAAATAGAGAACAATGAAATAAAAACTCACAAATCAAAATTTGACACAAGATATAACCTAGGAATCCCTTTCACAAGAAAACCCGACTAGAAGGTGAGGTTTCTTTGCTCTTTTTCTCTAAATAGAAAATGGTTGCGAGTACAAATAAGGCATACAATCTCTGGGATACTACAGTGAACAAATCCTCTCTATGTGCTCTATCCCCTATTACTCTCACTTATTTTTCTCATATATAGAAAAGATGCACTCAAAAAGAAATGGAATTCATTTTCTTCCTAGTGACTTGGTTATAATAAAGCCTAATAATCTACTAGTGGTTGGGTTTGACAACCTCAAATATTGACTAGAGTTCCATATAGAATATTCTAGAGTCTTATTCATCATAATCGTGTGTCTATACCCTTTTCCATGAATAATGGGGGCTTGGCATGGTATCATCTTGAATTATGGCTAAAACAGGAAGGTCAACTTCCAAGTGGCACAATTTTTGCATAAGGAATCTTATTGAGAAAATTCTTGCATTGTTGGAAAGGTATTTGTGTGTATAATATGAAAAAAATGTTCAAAACTAAAATTAAAAGGTTTTATCCACCATAAATCATCAATTTATGCGACAAAATTCACTTGGAAGTTTTCATACCCCAATTTTCCAAATTGAGGCCTACAAGTAAAAATCGTCTTGTGAGTTGATTTCTCCACTTTTTCCACTCTTAAAGAATTGATATGGATGAAAAACAATAAGTGATACAAAATAGATCACACCTCCCCATTTTGGGAGGCTCTTGGTCCCAAAAATATTTTACTAAATGAGGTGAGAAAATTTTAACTCCACGTTGTTTTGAGTGTACCATTTATCCTTGCCTAGAAGTTGTCCTTTGAGCCCAATATACAAAACATCATGTGGCTCTTGTCTTATAGTTCTAGAACTCTTTTTTAGAATTGTATTTTTTGTCAACTATGCCTAAGCATCTGGTGCCAAATATCCTACATAAGGTAATACCTATTCCTATTCCCAATCTAGCATGGAAGCCTCATAGAGCTTCAAATTCTCCACATTAATAGTTGATTAAATATACATGTATGGGGGTATATCAATTCTATAGGGGTTATCTCCCACCTTTTCTAGTATCTCAAAGGAACCATATCGCAGACCCTTTATTTTCTTACCAAAACCCTATAGCCTCCCCTTGTTCAATTGTAAACATATTATGTATCCCACATTGAACAACTTCTCTATTATATGGTGATCATGCTTAGCCTCATATTTTTCTTGTGAATTTTGCAGTGTCTCATATACCTGTATATGAATACGCCTAATCTTTTATATATTTTTTTCAACCCTCAAGGAAACCCCTGTAAGATCCTCCCTTTCTTATATGTTCCACATATGCAACAGTGAAAGGTGAAGGTGGAGAATATACAAAAAAAGTTTCAAATGGGGACTTACTAGTAGAAGTGTCGACTATTATGTTACACGAGTGTTGCATATATACTAGATATTCATCCTAGGTCTTCGGATTCTTCCGATTATAAACCCTCAAAAGATTCACCAAAGTCCTATTAATTACTTTTGTTTGATGATCCGTGTAAGGATGGAATGCTACAGACCTATTCAACTTAGTGTCCAACTTCTCCCACAACGTAGTGTAAATGAACTAAGAAATCTCATCATGTCCTTGTCTAAAATGATGTTCCTTAGTATGTTAAAGTGCACCGAGGCCTATTTAAAAAACAAGTTTGTTGTTTCTTTCCCATTTATGGTATTTTTACAGGGCATCAGAATGCACATCTTGTTGATCCTATCAAATACCACGAATAGGTATTCATGTCCCTTCCTAGTTGTTAGTAAACCTCCCACAAAGTCCATGGAAATGATTTCCCAGGGACAAGTAGGTACAAGAAAGATATGATATAGATTTTGTTTCATGTTACTAGGCTTACTTGTAGAACAAAACATGCATCCTCTTATGAACCTAGCTACTTGTTCTTGCATCTTGGGCCAATATGCATACATCTACATGTTGGCCATTATCTTCCCTACACCAAAGTTCCATGCAACTTTGGAGGTGTGAGTCTTCTAATTAGTTGCAATCGCTTACCTTCAGGAACACATATCTTATACAACCTATACAATAACCCATCCTATATATGGTAATCAACAATATTATTTCCCTCTCACACATGAATCTGAATATGCAACTACTGAAACACCTCCTAAAATTCCCCATCCTGTAAATATGCCTCATTGTATGCATCATGGGCGAATGGCTCCATGTGCATCAAGTTTCCAAAAGTTGTGACTTTGATGTGGGTGGCCTTGAAAGCATGTCGGCCAAATTTTTTGTGTCTCCCTTCTTGTACTTGATCACTAAATGAAAATGTTGTAGAAATCCCATCCACTAGTAATGTTTGGCATATTATAACCTAATTTAGGCCTACATGTATTATAGTCATCGATAATTTGTGTGGATTGTTGTGTGCTTTCCCATCAGATATTTCTTCCACTTCTTCATAGATTGCACCAGCGCATAGAGATCCTTTTCACATCTAAGCTAGTTAATAACTTCCCCTTGAAGTACTTCATAGTGGTATCATACAAGCCTTCCTCCCTGATCAAGACCGTCACCCATAACATACCCACTCACATACGTCTCCACTTCAAAGGGATACTGGAAGTTTATTAATTCCATAACTGGTTCTTGAATAATATTATAATTTAACTCCTCAAAGGAAATTTGATGAACCTTTCTCCACTGGAAACTATTTCTACTTGTTATTGTGGCGTCGAGTGGAATTTCTACCACTAAAAATGAGGCTATGAATTTCCTCAAGTACTGTGTTTCCCCAATGAAACTCCTGACCTCATTAACATTAGTAGGAACTGACCATTTCATGATATTGTCCATCTTGGTAGGATCTATCTTCATCTCTCCTCCACCTATCACATACCCTAGATACACCAAAGACTGTTGTGAAAACTCACAAGTTTCTTGAGATTTTCTAGCAATTGGTGCTTCTTTAATGTCTCTAGCACCTATGACAAATGTGATATGTGATCCTCCCAAGTAGCATTGTATACTATTATGTCATCAATATCATTTTAGGAGTCCCACTCATAAATTTTTAATCATTCCATTAGGTCATGTAAAACATTCACTCACTGATGGTAGCCCTAGTCATAAAACTTCACTCTCCCAAAAAAATTATACTTGTTGGTCCACCTTCATGGCTTGATGAGAATATTTTAGTCACGAGATTATATTTCATCATGTCATTATGTCAGTCAAAGTCACCATGGAGTCTGGTCATTCAAGGTCCCATTAGGTCACTAGGTTTCATTTTCCAAGGTTAAATAAAACACCATTTCATTTGCATAAGGTTAAAAAAAATAATGAGAGTGATCTAAATAACATTTCTTTATCATATAAATAATATTTTCCAACATGTAAAGATGATCTCCAAGGGATATTTGTTGGGTGTGGAGCCTGATTATCTTGTTTATTTTGTATCACACCGTTGGACCCCTGTATCTTAATGCCGCCCGAAATTAAATGCTGCCTGGGGGGTATAGGGGGGGCAGCTGCGACTTTATGGAGCCCACCCTGGTGGGGGGTTTCGGGGGCAGCAACCCCGAAGCTAAAAACATATGTAAAATTGCCTTGTAAAAGTATAGTAATTTCTAGTCAATCTGGGCCATTCATTAGGCCGATGATCTAACAGTAGAAGTTATGTTTAGTTTAGGTTTTTTTGCCCTAGAAGGAAATCCATGGCTTGTATGAGGGTATTATATTGCGGTTGTGTATTGTATGTGTATTCTCGGAGTGAGAAATATATAGTGAGACTGTGAGAGAGAACATAGGATATTATAGCGGATCTATTGTAGGTTGTGTCTCTTCATTTTGTTGGATAATAGAAAGGAAGAACTGGTTTTTCGGGGTGGACGTAGCCCAAACTGGGTGAACCACGTATGTATGTGTCTCTTTGGTTTTATGTGTTTTGTGTGCTTATGTTTTCCGTATATTTTATGTGTTTCATTTCTCTGTAATATTTAACTTTCTAACAATATTTCCAAAGTTTTAATTCTACTTTCAAGTTATGATTTATTTCTGCAATGTAATTTTGTTCAAAAACATAGATGTAATTTATTTTTATTATAATGTAATTTTATGTTCACTATATGTAATAAGTATTATTCCCAAGCTTCCAATTCAAATCCAAATTCCAAACTAAAGAACAAGCAAAAGAAATGAAAACAGTGCCAAACTCCAAAATCATCAACTTACAAAAGACAAAGTCAAAGTGTAAAGGGTATTTTTCAAAGGTGAAAAATGAAACATTAGAAAGTGGGTTTTGAATGAAAAGATTAATTTCAAACAAGTATAAAAGTCCCCATGACATCAAGATAGACCTCATTTGTCTCCCACCACCATCGCACAAACTAAACAAAGCAAGGTTTTCAAGTTTTTTAGGCCAAATCAACAAAACAGGGGAAGGCCTTGTATGTTTGCTCAAGGGAGGGCACGTTTCCTTCTGGTGTTGCGCGTTTCCTCTTGGCACTACATGCCTGCCAAAGAGAGGGCACACCTGCCAAGGATGTTGTGCGCTTGCTCAATCTTCTTCAAAAATTTCTAGGAGGGCCTCTAAACTTCAAAACTCACCCTCAATCTCTCAACAATATTTTTTCACACCTGCAAACAAGCTAGTAAGTGATAATTTCTCCATTTCTCTCCTCCATAAAGTCATTTTGGACATGTGAAGTTTTTTAAAGAAAAATTGGTGTCTTTCTTCATTTTGAAACCCTATTATTCCTAAAAAACCTAAATACGGTTCAATTTCAGTCCCTAAACCTTTAAACCCTTCCCACATTGCCATATTCCCTTTTCCAAAATCCCTACATTAAAATCCCCTTCCCCTAAGCCTTCATTTCCTTAAAAACCTAAACCCTAGGTATACTATTTACCTAGGCTCCAAATTCCCTATTCAAAACTTCTATATATCCCTACTCCCTGTCACATTCCCTAATTCATAAATCCCTACCCCCATCTCCCTCAATTACCCTATCCCATTCCCTAGTCATAAAATCACATTTCGCTATCATCACACTGCTATAAGGTTTTGAAACTAAGACATCATGATAGAAGAAGCAAACAAATCATACAATGAGGGAGAAGAAACAGAGGGAAGGAGGCCACACAAAGGGGGAAGAATACTTAGATTAGAGCCAACAAATACCAGGGAAATTTTGGAATCTCCTATGGCCGTGACATGTTTCAAACATGTTGGATGTTTTGAGTTCCGTGAGGAAATTCAGAGGGTCCAACACCATGCTATGTTGACCAAACTTTTCATCTCTAACCTCCATGACAACCAGGTTACTCTTAATGGTGTCACTTTCACTATGTCAACTTCCATCATCTCAGCTGCCACCAGGATCCCAAATGTTGGGGATAAATGGTCCAAAAAAAGAGAATTGGAGGAGAATTACTATGAGCCTTTCATCAAACCTAGGTACAAGAATGAGAAAAAGAGGATTTTTCCTTTTCTTACCTCCTGGAGAGATATGATCCCATGATGAAGATGATCATGAAATACTTTTCATGTGAAGGTAGATTTTCTAAATTGTATGCCTATCACATCTGACTACTTATGCACTTCACTAGGGTAAACATGCTCAACATACCCTACTACCTTTTCTGGAGCATTGATAAGATGACATTATGATTTTCCAGAAGAGAGAGTATGCACAAAAAATGAACAGTCTCTTTCACCACTCCCTCATCAAAATCATAGTCCTCCATCGCCTTAAGAAATTGAACATTCAATGGAGTTCATTCATAGCTAATGACATATTCACTGCTTCACCTATTGAGCCTTCCCAAAATGTGCCTTCATCATCTCATCCTTCCACTTCCATTCATCCATCTCATCTCACAATACATTCATCATCTTCAAAGAAGTCTCCTTCATCTACTTCATCACCATCATCTCCATCCCACATTGAGACTGGGTCACCTAGCAGAGCTGAGATCAGTGAGCCTAAGAAAGCTAATGTGGCTGAGATAAAGCCATTGGGAAAAACATACCAGAGGGGTCATAGGTAGGTTTTTTATCCATAGATTGTGGAAGGGGCCCTGCCTTCTTCACCAAAAAAGTAGGTACATAAGGGAAAATAAAATATGGTAGAGGAGGATGAACATGAGGCAACAATTCATGATGAGGATGACCTTCATGAAAAAGATTAGGATTTTGACCTTGTTGACCTAGATGATGATGATGAAGAGATCACTAGCATATTCATCAAGGGGAAGGATGCCAAGATTAGAGAGCTCCAAACTAATCTTGACAGGTCCAAATTTGTCATAAAATTCCTTGAGCAGGAGAACCAACAATTGAAGACAAAGCATGCCATTGATAAGGTGAAATTCATCACAACTCGAAGGGAGTATAAAAAGCCAAGGTTATGTTAGAAGAGACATTTGAAAAGCATGGGTTACTTGAAGAGCAAGATGAAAAAGCACCAAGAGGCATACCTAGAACTAGAGGGCTGAAAAGAGCTCTCGATCTAGAAAGAGAAAAAGAGGCTGAGCTTGCTAATCAACTAACCTTGAATGAATAACTTGCAATAGTAATTAATGAAAATTGGGAGCCGTGGCTTGATAGAGAAATCCAAAACTTGGAGAAGCTATTGGAGAAAGAAAACAAAGACAATGACATACTGAGGAGGAAGTTCAAGCATTATGTCCAAAAGGAGAAAATTGTAGTGGCCAAGCTCAAAAGAGTCAATGCAAAGGTTTTGACCATGAAAGGAGACAAAATAAATTTGGATATACTTGTAGAGGCTTCACTGCAAGCCTAGCCACATCATCAGCCATCATTTCACCAATTTTGAAGAGTTTTGGATCATTTTTGCAAATTCTGTGTTTTTATTGAGTTTTTAGATAGTCAGGTCATAGAGACAGGTGTCAAATGCGCAACGCCCTTGGTGATGCACTCTTTTTTGAGCTATCTTTTAAGCAAAATATTACCACCATTGAATGTAAAATGGTCAATACATCTCAGAAAACCACTTTGCAAGGCTTTTTTTGCCAAACAAGCAGGTTAAATTGTCAAAAAACCACCAAAAAAACATGTTTCTGCCTCATTTTTGACCATGGAACTGTGCGCTGAGCAGTCTTGGGAGAATGGAGTTTTTATAAGGAAAATGACCTTCATTTTCAAAACTGAAGGCAATCCTGGAAACTAGACTTGAAGGGATTTTCAACAAGCTATCTTGGAGCTAATTTGGACACCTGAAACCCAGTAAAAAAAAAAATTGTAAGATGGAGGACATGTTTACCAAAGTGAGGGTGTGTTTACCAAAGAGAGGGTGCATTTGACAGTTTGCTGATATTTTTAGATTTCACTAAATTTTTTGAAGTTTGTGTTTAAAATCATGATTTCACTTATGTAATTGAGCATGGTAAATGTAAATTTGATATGGATAAGTTACCTAGGTGTAGATTCATGATGTAAATGTACTCAACAAAGTCAATTGAATCAGTTTCAATGTAATTAGCGAGGAGTCACTTAGAGCTCCCTACACTCTAGTTTTCAGTTTAGAATTTTGTGGATCTCATCCTCAACTCAGGAATTCAATCCCTGAGGATGATAGAATGTAGTTTTGATGTCTATATATTCTCTTTCTTCACTCTTAGAAAGGATTGGAATTAGTTGGATGCTAGTGTATTGATTAAGAATGAGTTTGGCTTAGAAATTAATGAAGAATTGCAACTATTTCCTTCGGATTCATGTGGTATGAATGTTTGGCATATTTTTTTCTATGATCATTTGTATGAATGTTTTGTAATCTCATAAAAAATTCATGTCTATTATATGATAAATTTCAAGTGGATAGGTAGAATACATGTTTTTCATGCTCTGTTTTGGGAAATTTGTTATAATTTGTCCATTTTATTCAGTTTAGGAAGAATAAATCTCCTATGCTCTTCCTAGTTCCTCATCAGTCTTAAACCATCTCACCAAATCAATTTTAAGTGCTGAGCCTTGTACCTACCTTTTCCCATCAAATGGACTGCAATTCAATCTCATTTGCCTTGAATTAATCCTCATCCAGCAACCCAACCCAATCAAATAAAAAAAAACCCTTATGTATTTCATAGCTAGAATAAAACCTTTTCATCCAGCCCTCTTGGCTGTTATTTTTGTGGAGAGAGCCCTCTCCGACTTGGTAGGGCTAGATGCCAAGTTAAAAGGTTGGTTTGTGGTTACCTCTGTTGGGATTTATTCCTCAGCCTTGGAAATCTGGCAGAGTGATAACATAATGTATAAAAGGGTATGGTATATGCTTTAATAACCTCTTAATTGTATTTGGTGCATTGCATAAACCGAATGGCATGACTAACCACTCATAAAAACCTTTCATAGTTTTGAAAGAATTTTTCCAGGATTTTTCTTCTCTAACTCAAGCTTAGTGAGATACAAACTTTAATCATGACTTTGTAAAGTATTTTTCTTGTTTCAGCTCATCTAGCAAATCATCTATTATAGATAATGGGTACTTGTTCTTGAGCGTTATTTTTTCAATGCCCCATAATCAATACATATCTACTAAGTATCATCCTGCTTTAGTAAAATGATGATGGGTGATCCAATGGTGATGTACTTAGTCGAATGACACTATGTTCCAATAGTTGTTGCAATTGTTTCTTCACCTCACTTGCTTCTATAACAGAATACATGTACAACCCAATGTTTGCAATGGGGAATCTATCAATAGTTGGATCTCATTCTCCACTTCCCTCTTGGGTGGCAACCCATTATGCTCCTAGAAAACATGCCTATATGCCTGTATAAAGTCCTCTAATTTCCATTTCATTTTATTAGTAAAACCCTCTATTGATTCCTTGCCTCTTACTGACTCTTCTACAAAATTATTTTCTCTTAAAAATAGAAAAACATACTTCTTGCTAGAACTCATCAATTTCTTGGACTAGTTGGCACTCATCAATTTTTTAACTTTCCTTGATGTTCATTGATGTTAAAAAATTTTCCATCCTTTATGAGTTAGTATTGGTTGTCTCTCCACATGAATATTTCATTTCGCATGTACATGTAAGGACTTCCAAACACCACTCCTCATACACTAAAGGGAACCACATCTAGTTCTACTTCATCAATAAAATCAACACCAATCAAAAATAAAAATTATCTATGTTTTGTTAAATTCAAATTTGCATCCTTATTTACCCATCCCAATGGATATGGACTTGGATGATCAAAAAATTCAAATACCAATATTTTGACTAGATCTACTACAATGAAATTCACCTATGATCCTGCATCAACTAGAGAATCAATATTTGTCTTCTTGACCTATATATTTATGTGGAAGTTTTTGGTCATTTATTTGACTTCCTATTGTTGGAGGCTACTTAAATTCACTTCCTTCTTCACTAACATACATATGATATTCCCATCGCAATCTGAGTTGCTTTCAACCTAGTTGCTTGAATTAGTGGCCATGAGATTATTCTTCTTATTTTATGCCCATTTTTTCTTTGATTTAAGCTCTAGATGCAACTTTCAACACTTATCGTTTGCATAATCATTAATTATGTAATGGTTTCAATGGTTACCTATATCTTTGCATTGGTGTGTTGTGCTTGTCATATTTTGATCTTTTCCACCTCTCCACTTCTTCTTTCCCACCTTATAAGCGCCTCTTTTTTATATTTATACTTTAATTCACTTCATTACCATTTATTTAAGCCTATGTTCTACAAATATTGTGCCTGTACATGAGCCTCATCCACCGATATAGGATTTAACAACGTAACTTACTTCCACAAAAGGTTGTGTTAACCTCCCAAAAACTTGAGGAGTAGAATTGGGTTCTCTAGGGATATACCTAGCATTATGGTCATATTTCTAAATTATGTGGTGTACTTCGGTAAACTCTTCCCTTGTTTTTTCCTAAGGTAGTGCCACCAGATCCACTGGTCATCTACATGCATGATAGGGTAAAATTTTGAATCTATGATGGTTATAAATTCCTCCCGCATAGTCACTGGAGGATCTCCCTCCAACCTCAAGGTCTTTATGTTCCTTTCCCACCAAGTTAGAGCATGGAAAACTAATTTCAATTGTGCAAATGAAATATTTTTTTCTTCCTCAATATGATGGACATTTAAATACACTTCTAATTGCTACAACTAATGATTTAGCTTTAGAGCATTGATATCACCTTGATACAACTTGATATCATCCTTCTCTTCCATTTTGAGTAGGGACTGTAAATGGTTCATGACGCTTGAAATAGGTTGGTCTCTTTCAAGTCCTTTATTTCATCGGTTCTATGTTTCTTCCCAACCTCTTGATTTCCCCTCTACTCTTCCCTCTGTGTTAGAACCCCCATATGTTTTGAGTAACCGAAGATTATTGTTCAAGACTAACAAAGGAGATTCAAATTACAACATATATCTGCAACTTGTGCTTCCATCCATGAAAAAATCTCCTCTATAGTATTAAGAGGGATATTCACATATTTTTCAGCCATGATTAGGGTTTTATGACTTTTGGATTAATTTATCTAGATCCCATGAAAATATCTGTAAGATACCCAAAGAAGCATTCTTTTTATACCAATACGAACCATAAAATGTCATATATAGCCCACTGGATAGTTTGTCGTAATAGATATTATAAAACGATATTTAAAAATCTTAAATATACAATAATTAGGTGTTATTTTTCTTTAGATTTCCATATTTGTAGATCAATGTTAATTATGTATGCATGTAAATGAAAATTATGAAAAAAAAATAGAACATTTAAATAAAAAATCACAAACCACATTTTGACATGCGAGATAACTTAGGAAACCATTTTGGGAGAAAACGCAAATGGAAGGTCATCCTTCTCTACTTTCTTTCTTTGAATATAACATGACTATGGGTACAAATATGTAAGGTTTGTGGTCTATGGGATACTATAGTGCATAAATCCTATTTATTTTCTTTGTCCCCTATCCCTTTTGATTATTTTTCCCATCTATGGAACAAATACACTCGAAAATAAATAGAACCCATTTTTCCTCTGAGTGGCATGGTTATAAGACATCATGATAACCTATTATTGGTTAGGTTTGGCTACCTCAACTCTTAAATAGAGTTAAAATATAAACTCTTTTATATTATTATTCATCATAATTACGTGGTTAGTCCACTTTCCATGAATAATTGGGGCTAATTTGACATCCTCTTGAATTATGGTGGCCAAAACAGGAAGGTCAAATTTTGAGTAGCATAAATTTTACGTATAGAATTTTATTAAGGAGATTTTTGTGCCATTGGAATGGTGTTTGTTTGTATAATGTGAAAAAATGTGTAGCACTAAAGTGGAAAGTTTTTACTCCCAATAAAATTCATTTAGTTCCTCAAAATTCTCTTAGAAGGTTTTAGACCCTAATTTGCAATAGTGGGTCCTGTTGGGAGGCATACTAGTACAACTTGATTTTGGAAAATTTAATTTCCCAATTGAATTTTCTAGAAGGAATCCATCTAGGTAAAAACACAAGAACACCACCACAAAAAGAGAAGAACTAGTAATGATGTTTTCATTTTGGAAATTTGGGTACTTCCTCCAAGGAGGATACTTCAAATTATTCAACCATTTTTCACTCAAGTACTTGGTATGGCAAGTTATTTCTGGACTAACACATAGGTGGCTAATATTTTTTGGGGATTTAAAATTGAAGTTGTGGTGAAGTTCAGAAGGATTGATGTTGGGAATTATCACCTATCTAGACTAGATAACCTATCTAGAATAGAAATTGAAGATATTAGAGGGATGTTTGATTAGAAATTTCCATATAGAAGAATCAAATTTTCCATAAAAGCTACAAAATACTGATTGATTGCAAATTAGCTCCACATATTCGGTGAAAATGGAATATTCATGCAATATGTGATGGACCATGAACATGTAGGAATCATATGGGAATTTCATAGTGGGGTGGTGGGATACAACTACAAAAATAGGGTCATAACTCAAAATGTCTTATTTGTAGGAATATGGTGGCCCACAATATTCAAGGATGATATGAATTTGTAGTGGTGCCATTTGGGTTTACACTTGTGACATCTATGCTCATGATTTTTGTTATGGTTTGTTTGTTTCTATGGAGTAACAAAGACACCTTCCTTGGAGTTGGTTTCTACCTACAAGGAGTAAACAAGTAGTTAATTTTTGTTAGTGGACAAGCATGGATAAAGAAAGAATTGAAAATAGTGGAAACAATTCATTAACGTGCATAAAATACAACTATACCAAATAACAAATAATCAAGAATAATGAAGCAAAACAAATCAACAAAGGTTAGGAAAAGGATCCTCTTGATTGACTATTGAAATTAGAAGGGTTACAATAGACGAATTCTAAACACTTGGAGAGAATTGTTTGAGCAATGGTGCTAAAAAATACACAACAAGGAAGTTCCTTTCTCAATCTATTTACAGGCTTTCTCTCTCTCAAAGAAGTATATAAGACACTCTCTATGGTGGAATACTCTTCTCAATGGAATGCTTGATTTCTAGGGAGAAATTTTGGCAGCATAACAATGCTCTATTTATTCTTGTTTTTAGATATCTGTGAACTTGTATTTATAGAGTTTCTTGGACACTCCTCTCCTCGTTGGCTCATTAATGTGGTTTTAAACCTCATCAATGGGATGAGAGGTACCATCTCCTTTCATTTAATACTTCATGGGACTCAAAGCTTAAAATTTTCAGCCCATCATGTCAAGATTTGGAGTGTTTCTCAAGCAATTTTATGGCTTGAGGTGCTAACTGTATTTTTTGCGATTGCATGACTATCGAATAAATATCCACCTACCCGTTAATTTCCAGTAATGGTGCACCTACGTGGTTTGATTTTTTAACTTGAACCTTAGGAAATATTTTAATTTTTGGTCTTCACGGTGGTTTTATCTGAAAATGTAACCTTTTTATGTGTTGGCCACTTACTTGGAGTGTCCTGTAATGCGCACAGATGAGTGTATGATTTTCATATGATAATAGTTTCCCCCTGATGTATGGGGTTAGGAGCAAGCGTATAGAAAATACATCATTTTTTTGTTGATCTGATTGAGAGTCTTGCTAACTTCTTGAGAGATAGAGATACTTACTATAAAGATGATTAGGGAAAATATTTGATTGAGAACTAAAGAGAACCATGCTTGGTAGATAAATTTGATACAAAAGTGTCTATATAGCGTGGCCATATCCCATGATCATTATGATGATTATGAATAAGTGAACATACTTACCTAATTTTGTGAAATTACGCATAATTACTACTATTATATGTACATGTAAGCAAATAAATAAATATAACATATTATGCAAAAAAAAGGAAAATTAAAATCTTACAATATTCAAATTTTGAATGCAAACAAATACCTAGAACAATCATTGTCAACATAATGTGCTCCCTCTTTATTGATATCCAAGGAGGAAGGTTATTGTTGAAAACAGAATTTGGCCTCACTGAGTAAATAGACCTAGGCTTTCCAAATGGATTAACATCATTAGCTATCAATGAAATCCTAACATTATGAGGTTCATCTTTAAAACAAGGACATTTTTCCTCATTTTCCCTAAATGCATAATCATATGCATGCATTCTAAGGAAACCATCTCCACTTCTCTTCCATGCATGGTAATCCATAAATTATGCTATGCTTTCACACTTGAACAATCATTGCAAATGTGGAATTATGGGAATATGATGAAGAACCTTTTGAGGTACCTTTTTTGTTATTTGATCGGTTCTATTTCTACTGTTGTCACATTTCGGGAAAACAATTCCAATCCATGTTATCCATAATATATAATATGATCATTAGGACATGCATCTATAGCTTGATACTCCATTCCAATTTATTTCATAATGGCATATAAATATTGATACATGTGAGGTAACTTATTTGACAATCATAACATAAATTCACCTAAAAATCTAGTACAACGCAATTAAAAAAAACCACTAATTAGTGTAAATAATATTAATCATAATATTACATTATAATTTACTCATTTATTAACACAATAAAAAAGGATAAAAATCAACTTTTCATGTGATGATACATGTTACATTAGACCTTGGGATATGTGTCATACAAGTGTTTGAAAAACCATTTAAAACCTTTAAGTTCACCAACAACAATGTAGCAGAGATAATATTTTTTCTTGAGCCTTCATAAAGTGCTCTCCCTACCTTTTCTATCAGAGTCACTCTTTCCTTTTTCTTTGTTTTGCCAATTCTTAGTTGATCATTTTTGCCTTTGAACTGCTGATAACACAATCTTTCTTTGTGAACAACTTCATCCATTGTCTTTGGATTTTCAAATCCTCTTCTCTCTTTATAGATAGTAGGTAGGCAGTTTAAAAATTGTTGTACTTTAGCCTTTTCCTCTCTGATATAAGGAACATAACGAATCAAGTTAGTGAATTTGGTAACAAACTCATCAATTGCAAGCTTTCCCAATCTCAGCTCA
The DNA here is from genome assembly GCA_034641835.2 of Pinus albicaulis. Lineage (NCBI taxonomy): Eukaryota > Viridiplantae > Streptophyta > Pinopsida > Pinales > Pinaceae > Pinus > Pinus albicaulis. Next base: position 445,264,061 of record CM076570.1, read on the forward strand.
TGAAATTATTTGGCTTTTTCATCCTAATATCTCTCATTCAATTATCTAGACTTCAATTTGGTTTGAAAGTATTCCTAGGTAATAGTTTTTTCATCCAGCACATCTACCATTTTGGTTTCTTCCCACCAAAGGGTAACTTTACCCTGTTGTTGGTAAATGGAAAATACGGCTTTCAGGTTACTTCCATATTCATAAACTTGAAAGTATTTAACCATGTTCATAAGCCAAGCTTCTCCATCCTCCTCCTTTTCACCATCAAAAGTGGGAAGTTTGATTTTCCAGGATTCTGCTTACAATTCCTTTTTCTTTCTGGACTACTATTTGGATGCTTCACCACCCTCAGATCCTTCTGAGTTGGTTTCAACTTCTTTCCTCTTTTTCCTAGGGTCTTCACTTTCATGACTAGACGTTGAGGTTAATTCTTTGATCAACCTCTCTTTCTCTTCGCTGGCTTGCAACAATCATTCATTACTTGTTCTCAGCTAAGCCAATTCTCGTTGCATATCTCTGATAATGTCCAGCACTTGAGCATTTGATCTGGTGGATTTCCATCCCCCCCAGATCCACGTACAACCCTCCTCCGTCACTCATAATAAAATTTTTACGTTCTGCACTTAATCATTGCACACAGAAAAAAATTAGTGCATCATATTTTGAAAATTTCAAATAATTTATAGCAGCATAATTTTAATAAATTAATTTATTTTTTTATTTTTATTTTTAATTTTTTAATTTTTATTTATTTTTAATTTTTTTCTTATGTGTGGGGACACATATTCCCAGTGTTTTCAACATGGGCTCTGATACCATTTGTAACAAATCTACTTACCCGATTTTATTTTTAATTTACACCATTTATGCTACTTTGTCGTCACTGACTTTATTTAATTTTGTCCTATTACCATCTTTTACAACATTTTTACTTTATGTTGTCAACATCTGTTATAATGACATACTTGTTTCCAGAACTATGTTGACAATGATGATCATACCACCACATCATGTTTCCATAATTCATATTTTAACCTTTCTTGTCTTTTGTTACATTTCTTCAATGTACACTACTTCTTTTATAATAGTCTTTTATTTTACTATTAATTTACCCTTCTTAATACTATACCTTTGGTAGCATTTTTCTTAACATGATAACTTTAATAAGTACCACATTAAAGTTATCTACTAAAATATGTAACCACATTCTAACTACATACTCATAATCCAAGGTCTCAATTCTAATTATATTCATTACCATTACTCATATTTCATGCTTATAAAAGCTCTTTCAAAAGTTTTAACCAACGTTAAAATACTATTATAACAAGGATTTAATATCCATGTATGGACCTAGACCCCTTTAAGGGTTTCATTGCTAATATCTAGCTAATGAATAAATGCTTAACATATCACTATACAATTTCAGGGTGTCTGTTATTTCCTGGCCCATGTATTAACCCTTTCATTCCATTACATTAACCTTGGGATATTATTCCAATTTAACGTTTGAACTATTTACATTAATATTGGAATAATATTAGAACTGACCACATAGCATGTTACCTTAATAATCTTAGCCATGTCTTATTATTGATCTATTACTCATTTTACGAATTGGTATTTTTGATGCAGGGTTTAATTTACTTACCCTATGCTTTCAAGGCCAAATCCTATATGTATGATTTCCCATAATTATTTTATTTTTGGTCATATAGATTCTATTAAATTCATGCTAGCCTTCTCGTAATTTTTCTCTATTTGAAAATATAGAGGTTTAATGGTTTTTCTTTCACATTTACTCAGTCACATGGCTATTTTGATTTTTAAGATCCATTGAACTACGGATTTGTGCCACATTGAAGGTGGAGATGAGGTCGTATCTCCTTCCTCCATCCTCCTCATTAGGGTTCGATGTCAAGTCATTTTTTCATTGTTTCCTTTTCATTTGTTCATGGTCATATGAGGGTTCGGCTCTGGTTCACTACCCATGGCTATTATGCATTTCCGCATTCATTTCTTTCTTCTTACAGCGGCATACATAGCCTTTGGTAAACGATTATCATTCATTTGATTTATTCCTGTAACTTACTATATTTTATTTTATTGAACAATTTATGAATCTACTTCATGAAATTAACTGCATTTTGTTTTTGTTGCAGTGCAATAGCACTACCATTTCATGGAATGCGTTGAACTATTCTTCATGCTCACAACTCATGACAACCCTGAGGTAACACATTTTTGGATTTCACCAGTAAGTTAAATCAATTTATAACTCTGTTATGTAAGAGAGTTTGTCTTTGGTACATTTGACTTTGGTCGTGGCTATTTTGTCAAACATTTTTCTTCTCCTTTCGTTCTTGTAATGGAATTTGTTCTTGTAAAAGAATTATTGGGTTTTACAGTTTTACTTTGTGAATTCATCCTCATGAATTTACCAAGAATTGACTGTACATTTTATGAATACGTTTTTCCCCAATTTTTATATACTCTCATAGAGATACGAGTTAGTTTAGTTTTCCACATAATGGTAGTTAATTGATATGTCTCGGTCTGTAATATAATTTCCATGTTTTCAATTCGATTTTTCATCGAATTTCTCATAGCTCTCTTAGATTTATTTATGCTCTCTGAGATATATACATTTACATTAACCCTCTGGTTTACTTCTCTGTTTCTATATTTTTATCCTATTTTCGTATTCGATATCCTGTAGATTTAAAATTTGTTTTTATATTCATTTTTAGTCCACTATGAGTGATTAGTTATAATTTCAATATTTCATTGGGTAGCATAAATAACCTAATCAATATTCGCTTACCCTCATGACTCTCACATTGTTTATCTCCACGTTGTGGTTAATTTTCGTTGTTACAACAAACCCTAATGGTAGGGAAAATGAAATGTAATTGTTTATATAATTAATTGGTTATCTTAGTCAATAATGTTTATAATAGTCTCTACTTACGCTTGTATAATTTAACTTTTGACTTGCGTTCCTTTTCCTCTGTTTTGGTTTCCTTCACAACGACACAGACCAAATAATTCTCCTTATTCCATACTATCCATGATGTATGGAAACAATGGTTAATTAAGGGTAATTAAGTTGGGTTTCCAATTTCTTACTATTTATAATAGAATTATTATTTATGTATACCATAGAAATATATTTTTAATGACTCCTTCTTTAATTATAGAAGTGTGTTTTGTTTAGATAATTACATTTATGCCTTATATATATATATATACACACACACACACACACCTTTTCATTCTTCTCAGTTTACAATTGTCAAACCAGGAGGTAACTCCTCAAATCAGAATGTATATTAGCTGAAGAATGCATATGTATTTATACATGGAGGTGAGGCTATTGGGATTCATCTCCCAATGAATCTTGGCCTTCCTTATTTCCTACTATTATTTATTATACAAAATTACATATCCACACCCGTCCCATAGGATTAGGTGTCAACATTCCCCCCTTTAATCCGAAGGGATGTTGGTGAGCCCAAGCATCGATCTGAACTTTTCAAACTTTTCTCTTCCAAGTGCTTCGGTGAAGATATCAGCAGTTTTCTCATTTGTGGAAAAATGATGTAGATGGATGGTTTTGGCCTGAACATGATGTCGAATTAGATGGTACTTTGTATTGATGTGCTTTGTTCGATCATGGAACTTTGGGTTCTTGGCCAGCTTTATTGCAGAAGTGTTGTCGATCATGAGTGGAGTGGAATACATTTGTTTCATCTGCAAATCTTCCAGGATTTTCTGGAGCCACACAATTTCCTTTGTTGCTTCAGCTGCTGCCACATATTCTGCCTCGGTCGTGGAATCTGCTGGAACTGATTGTTTGCGTGATCTCCATGAGACAACTCCTGATCCAAGACTCATGGTGTAACCTGTAGTAGACACCCTTGTTTCTTTGTCGCCATCAAAGTCTGAATCAGAGTATCCGATCAAGCTGAAGTCGCCTACCTGTGTATATTTGAGTCCAAAGTCTTGAGTCCCCTTCAAGTACCTTAACACTCTTTTTGCAGCAGACCAATGTCCTTCACAAGGTTTTTGCATGAACCTTGAGAGGATTCCAACAGCAAATGAAATGTCAGGTCTGATGGTGGTCAGGTAGATAAGACTTCCTACAAGCTGTCTATACTTAGTTGCATCCTCAAATTCCTTCCCTTCAATAGATGTGAGCTTCAAGTTTTGTTCCATTTGAGTGGTTAAGGGATTACAGTCATCCATGCCAAATTTGTTCAAGAGATCTCCAATGTACTTCTTTTGAGAAAGAAATATGAATTTAGGATGTTGAATTACTTCAATACCCAAATAGTAATGAACATGACCCAAATCGGTCATTTCAAAACCTTTCTTCAACTCTTTCTTCATGGATGCAATATAGCTCTCATTATTTCCTGTTATCAAAAGATCATCTACATATACCACAAGATATACAACTGTTTTTCCAACTTTCTTAACAAACAAAGTTGCATCATCAAGATCAAAATTTTTGAAGTCAAGTTTCAGAAGATGCTCGGTTAATTTCTCATACCAGGCTCGTGGTGCTTGCTTGAGGCCATACAAGGATTTTACAAGTTTGCAAACTTTGTGTTCTTGACCCTTTACCACAAATCCTTCTGGCTGGGACATATAAACTTTCTCCTTTAGATATCCATTCAAAAAAGTTGTTTTTACATCCATCTGATGGAATTTCCATCCATTCTGAGCTGCTAGGGCAAAGAGAGTCCGGATGGTGGTCCATTTTGCTGTGGGAGCAAAAGTTTCTTCATAATTGATTCCTTCTTTTTGTGCAAAACCTTTTGCCACAAGCCTGGCCTTGTGCTTTTCAAGTGAGCCATCTGCTTTGTACTTGTTCTTTTAGACCCACTTACAGCCAATTGGTTTTGTTTCCAAAGGCGGATCAACCAGCTTCCAAGTGCCATTCTTTATCAAGACATCATACTCCTTCTGCATCGCTTCTTTCCATTCATCATGAGAAGCGGCTTCTTTGAAGGAAGTTGGTTCTTGATCTATAGACAAACTCAATTCATAGTTATAAGAAATATCCATATCAACAGGAGAATCAGAATTGTCTACATCACCTTCGATTTGTTGAGTGGAACTTCTTGTTCCTGTTTTTCCAACCACATCAGGATGAACATTCTCCAGTGTATTTTTCAGCCATTTGGGAGGACCTTTCTGAGATGGCCCAGGCTGGTCATTTGACTGAGTTGGGATTGATTCAAGATTCAATCTCCCAATTCTATCAATCACATCATCCAATGTGTCATCCGTGGTTGTTTCTTCACGTGGGGGAGAGAGTGCTTCAGGACATGATTCCACAGTTTGATTCAATATCGGAATTCCCCCTTCAAGATGTGGAATCACATTATCAAATTCTTGGAAAGACTTTGCATGGGTGAATCTATCCAGGCGATCAATTTGCCGCTCAACAACCTTGTCACTCTTGGAAGATTCAAGAAATATGACATCTCTTGCTATCACAAACTTCTTATTTGCTTCATCATAGAGACGATATCCTTTGGAGGTATTGGAGTACCCCAAGAAGATACATTTTCGACTTCTAGCACCAAGTTTGTTCCTTTGACCCTTGGGTATCAATGCATAACAGGTGGACCCAAAGACCCTAAAATGCTTTACCGAAGGAATGTGGCCATGCCACATTTCAAAAGGAATTTTGTTTCTAATTGAACTTGAAGGACACCTATTCTTTATGTAAACAACACATAGAACTGCATCAGCCCAAAACATCAATTTCACATTCTTGAAAAATAACATGGAGCGAACCATATTTAAAATAGTTTTGTTCATTCTTTCAGCTACACCGTTCTGTTGTGGATTATATGGCACAGTTGTTTGATGTTTGATTCCATGTTGACGAAGATAATTTTCAAATTCGTTTGAAGTGTATTCTTTTCCATTATCGGTACGTAGAGAGCCAATATGAGTTTGTGCATCATTTTCAATCCATGCATGAAAATTCTTGAATGTTTGAAAAACATCAGACTTGTTCTTCAATAAGTAAATCCAACACATTCTGGTGTAGTCATCAATAAATTTCATCATGTATTTATTTCCATTTGCAGAAGCAATAGGCATAGGGCCACATAAATCTGAATGAACAAGCTCAATTTTTCTATGTGCTCTGGAGTGTGAATCATGAAATGGCTGTTTGCTATGCTTTCCTAGAATACAAGCATCACATTCCTTAGGTTTTCTAGGAATTGTAGGCAGTCCATTAACACCATTTTTCTTCAACAAACGAAGGCTTTCATAGCTTAAGTGTCCAAATCTAGCATGCCATAAAATAATTGATGGGAATGTACCTTCATCATGATGTGAACTGAATGCAAAGTTTTGAGCATGAGCAGATGAACCTTTCAGCTTCAAGAGTCTCCCTTCTTCTATTCCCTCCATGACAAGTGAGTGATATGATGCTTTTCTGACCTCTGCCTTGCCATCAAACAAGTGAATGGAGTGTCCTTGCTGGTGGATTTGGACCAGGGACAACAAGTTTCTCCTCAACTCAGGGAGGTATAGAACCTCATGTAGGATATGATCTGGAAGACCAGGCAACTTAAGCCTGACTGTGCCAAGCCCTGATGGCTTGAGTTTGGATTTATCTGCGAAATATACTGCTCCATCAAATTTGTCAGTGAATTCTTCAAAAAAATATTTTCTAAATGTCATGTGACATGTTGCTCCTGAATCTAGCAACCAATCATATCTCCATGAAGTAAATGAAACATCAAACAAGTCTTCAGTTACTCCATAGTTACAATGTGCTAGAACATAATGAGCGGATTCAGGTGCTTTACCTTTGTCTTTGTCATTAGTTTTACCTTTTTCTTGATTTCTTTGCTGCTCAATTTTCTCCCAAGGTGTTCTACATTTGGATGCATCATGTCCATCTCTATTGCAACGTGTGCAATGAAGATTGGATTTGTCAGATTGTCTGCCCCCCCTTTCTGTGAAGTTTCTTCTTCCTCTTCCTCTTCTGCCACCTCTTCCTCTAGATGAATCTGGAGCATGACTCTTTTCTCTATGTGCCAAGTATGCAGCCTCTTCGGAAGATGAAGGGACTGTCATCTTCCCAAAAGCTTTCTCTCTTTCTGCAAACTTTTTCTCAAGTGTTTCAAAGGTGATATGCTCAAGGTTCCCACTTTCTTGCAAAGACTCAAGATAATGTGAGTAAGTCGGATATAATGCCTTAACATATGCTATGAGAGGTATGTCCATTTTTACACCAGTGCTATCAATATCATGCATGATCGATCTAACTTCTGAAGCTAAGGCAAGGGGATCATCATTCTTCACTTCAAGACTGAATAACTTAATCATCAATTGAACATTTTCTAATTCTGAATGTGAGTCATAGAGTTCTTTTAGCTTGCTCAAGGAATCATAGGAATTTGAGAATGATGAAATGTGGTGACTCACCTCTTCATTTACGAAAGCTGCAATCAAGGCATAGGCCTTGCAGTTCTTGTTTTCCCAAATGGCGAGCTCTTTGTCTGAAGTGGGCTTTGCTGGTGGATTTCCTTCTTGTCCTTCACAGATTCCTCTCCACAACTCATTAAAAATGAGTGTGTGTTTAATCTTCTGAGACCATTCAAGATAGTTATCTTTGCCAGAGAGAACCACCCCAACAATAGAGATGAGAGAATGCATTAGTTTGCTGGAAAAAATTCTTTTGAAGAGGAAAAAATTCTGTTAGAAAACTTTCAACTCTGGAAATTTGCTCAATTAAAGGGGACAAAAACTCTTTGCTGGAAATTAGACTGAATTTAAAAGGACACAAACTCTTTGCTGCAAATACTGAACTCTGCACACAAAAAATATATGTATATATATTTTTTTTTTGTTTGGAGAAAAATTTATATGAAAAAATGGTGGAAGGGGTGGTATTGTTGATAAATGGGGCGGTATTATAAGGTGGTGGAGGGGCGGAATTATGAAAGGTGGAATGATATTAAAAGATGGGAGGGAGCAGAATTATGAAGGGCAGAATGGTATTAAAAGATGGGAGGGGGCGAAATTAAAAGGTGGAATATTATGTGATAGCGCTGGAGGAGGGCGGTATTATAATAACACAGTCAACTGTAGCGTTGGATAGGCAGCGTTGACAGCTTTTTAAATATATACAATGGACAGCGTATGTATGGTTTTATGAATGTAATATGATATGAAGGACTGATGGGGGCAGGTAATACGAACTGCGTGGAGGTTGGCGGAATTATGGAGTGGTATTACCATATATGCAGTGTGAAGGGGAGCGGAACCTGAGCGGTATTACCATATATGCAGCAACGGAACCTGAGCGGTATTACCATATATGTGAAAGCGTATAAATGTTGACAGGGCAGCGTTCACAGGTATATATAAATCGATAAATGGTATGACAATTATATAACATATGACAATCGGACTGTATATATGTGGAGGGCGTATTAACAAGGGCGGGGAGGGAGCGATATATCACAGGTATATATGCACAGGAGAGGGAGCGATATATCACAGGTATATATAAATCGATAAATGGTATGACAGTCGGATAGTGTAAAGGAGTTAGAACAGCGTGGAGGGAAGGGCGCGTAGGATGTAGCGGGGATAGGGTAGATATGGAGATAGGGTATGCGCAGGCAGAGTGTGTGCAGGATAGCAGAGCCGAGCATGAGTTGCAGAGGGTATGAGCGAGGGAAGGGAGCGCTGTTTAGGGAGATAGTAGGTAGGGGAAATGGGTGAGGTGATAGGTATGGAGAATGGAGGAGGCCAAAAGGCCAAACGAAAATTTTGGAATGGGATCTTTGCAGGACTGCAGAGGGGGGCTGCAATTTGCAGTGTTCTAGGAATTGTAGGATTGCAGAATCTTCAGGAGCTGCAGGAGCTGCAAATGTCAGAGCTATGCAGAGATAAAAAAAATTCAGAATAACAGTATAGCAATAAGTAGGAGTAGCAAAAACTATTAAAAAAATGACTGAGCAAAGGAGAGGGAGTTACACCACAGACAAAAATGCCAATAGTGGGACTGGCTCTGATACCATGTCAAACCAGGAGGTAACTCCTCAAATCAGAATGTATATTAGCTGAATAATGCATTTGTATTTATACATGGAGGTGAGGCTATTGGGATTCATCTCCCAATGACTCTTGGCCTTCCTTATTTCCTACTATTATTTATTATACAAAATTACATATCCACACCCATCCCATAGGATTAGGTGTCAACAAAAATGTACATAATCACATTCATAATTATTGAGAACAATAGCAAATAAATTGGTAAAAGATATTTAAGTTCTTCGTTTAGGAAGTAATTATCATTTTATTAATTTCCCTCAATTAATAAAATGATTTATTGTACGAGAAATATTTTTCCTGCTTCGAGATCATTCAGGGTTTCCATTAAATACCCCATCTACTAGAATAAAGGTAAATATATTTTGGTGCTTTCAATAATGTTTCTACTTTACAGTATAGTTCCCTATATTTTCTATCCTTATAATTAATTAATTTTCATGTTTGCACACGGAAAGGATTTTTTTAGAAATTTCCATTGACTCATAAGGTAATTTTCTGTTGAAATTACAATTGTCCATTTATCATATTTTATATGGTTAATTTAATTATCCTATTAGTTAAATTCTAACCCTTCTCCCTATGGTTTCTTGTACAAGTATTGCAGCTCTCGCATTTTACCACTTGTCAACTTGTGCATTCTTACTGACAAGCATTGACAATTATTTTTATCCTTCTATTCACAAGTTGGTCGATACCATGCACAGAATTCAATCCACTAAATTCAAGGATATTTATTCATGTATAATTTATGTAATTAATAGACAAAAAATTTGACTTTAGTCAATGTAATCATGAAAATTATGATAACGTGTTCTATCATTTTTAATACAAAACTATGTATTTTGATGATAAGAATTCATCTTTATAAGGAGTTTGTATATTTGTTTTTCCACTTATTTGTAGTATTTCAAATATCTATTATTTTTAAATATGATTTCTACTTAATTTTATGTGTACAATTGTACTATCCTCTAGTACTTCAATATGTAACTAATAATTAATCTCTTATTTGACCAGAAGAATGAATAGATATATGCAACTTTTGTATTTGATGTACAGTAGAGATATTTAGATTTAATTTGTACAATCATATTTTCTTCTAGATTTACAATTATCTTTCACTGTATCTAGAATTATGTTTCATTATTGTTTACAGAATAATTATGTTAAATATTTCTCTTAACAGCCTTTCCACTTCTAATGATGTACTTTCTAAATTTAATATATAAATTCTCACAACCTAACAATAGATTTAAACCCTCCTAATTGGGTGTAGACATTATGTTTGTTGGTTTACTAATTTAATTAGTCTATGTAACTATACAGAGCTCAAATATCTCTACTATAGTTATGTTCTATTAAAAACATTAGACTCTGTACATTTAACAATAACATAATTCCATTATATTATTTAATAACTTAGAAAAGATAAATTTTCCACTTATCTTTCTACATAAAACACCATTACTCTAATACTATAATTCCCATCATAACAATAGAATCATAAGACAACATTAAATTAACTGTACGTACCAATTCTGGTAAAGAATATTTGCCACCTAACCTTGAGCTTTTTCTCCACAACTCCCCCCCCCCCAGCAGAGACCAATTTCTCAAAAGTGCAGAAAACCTCTTGTCTACCCTGGAATGGCTTATTTAAGCATGCTTTCCCTTCAACATATTTCCATAACTACTACCAATTAAATCAGGATGATGTTTTCCTTTAGCCTAAGCTTTACTTTTGTTTTTCCATAAAAAACACTTTAAAACTAGCTTTTCCCTCTTTCTAGTTTTATTTAACCTCTTCTAAGAAACTTTCCACTTTACTGGGGTATCTTTTAAATTTTTATCTCGAATCTAATATTTTTAATTTATTTTATTTTCTCCAAGGATTTTTGGAGAATTTGGGAAAGTCTTTGTATTTAATTCCATCCTCATGGACTTGAATCTTGGTCTCCAATATACTCTAGTCTTGGCAGAATAATTAAAATTCCACATTTGTTAATTAAAAAAAAACAATATTTCCACACATAGTTTTCCTTTAGTTCCACTTAACCTTTAGGATTTTCAAATGTCTAATAAAAGTAGTAAAATAAGGATATTACATATTTTCCCTCTAAAACAAAACACCGTCCTAGGTGTTGCAAAATATCAGTTCACTTTTCAAATAGTGATGGATATTTCTCTTTCATCTCCTCTTCTCACCATAAACCTATAGTTGTAGGCACCATTTTTCAACAGTAAAAATAAAAAGAAGTTTTAAGCTCATAATCTCGGTTTAGTTATTGGAACCATGCCCCAAACCAGATTTGTGTTTAAAAGAATGATTAATTTTCAGATGAAAATTGGCACTACCTCCACATCTTCCATTATAGGAAGATCCATCCAAAAATTCCCATGGACGAGTGTGATAAACCTACTCTTCAACCAATATGTGAACCATGATCTTAGCAAATTCTTCATGGATGAGATAATATATTGCATCACCTCTGCAACTCAATTTTCAGTGTTAATGGTTTTATCCTGAAACATTATGTGATTTATATTGAGCCAAATGCCCCAGTTGATGATACGAGGAATATCAATTAACTTTATAGGACAACAAAATTTCACCAACTATGCCATATTGAATATTTATAAACTATATCACCTGCCACTACAAATTGATAGATAGGATATTTTGAACTGGATTCCATATTTTGTTGGTAACAACAAAAAGCAAGAATAACTAGTCCACCGATTCTTGTATTTCCTTGCATAAGGAACACGAGATTGACCGTGTGAAAATTCTCTTTTTGAGGTTTTCTCCTATAGGAATTCTATTCTCGATCAAACACCAAATGAAAAGAAGTGATTTTGATGGGAATTTTAGCTTCCAAATCAACTTCCACCACCATGTAGGATTATTGGGTTCCTTATCATCTATTATGAAAATATATCCTGCCTTGGGTGTATATGTCTCGAACGAGGAATGAATCCATTGTAACTAATATTCACTATCATTTAACCTAACAAGAGATATATTTAGATTTTAGGTGTAATTACACCATATCTAGTGCCATTCTTCTGGAAGATTTAAGGTCAGGGGACTCATCCATCCTTTAGCCAAAATAGAGGTAGCATCTCGATCTGCCACTTGATGTAATGTTCTTTTTCCCTTAGCTACCAAAAATTCCACCATCTTATGCGGAGGTAGATAACTACTTCCAAAACCTGACCAAGGATCCTGGCCATTCCTAATTTTCTCCCCATAACCCACCTTCCAAGCCAAACCTTGTTCAATGACTATAAATGAATCTATCACTACCTTCTAAGCTGAAGAAACATTAAAAATTTTCCTCCTTAGATTCCTGATCTAGTATTTAAGAGACCTGGGAGAAATAGGCATTCAATTGGAGTAATAGACTATGCTCTTAAAATATAAATAGTCATTTTTGCACCTAGTCTTAAATTCCCCAAGACCTGAAGGTTCATTTTCCCATTTTTGCTACCCACATAGTGTTTTCCCAAGGAATATATATATATATATATATATATATATATATATATATATATAGAGAGAGAGAGAGAGAGAGAGAGAGATGAATTGGATCAGTATATTATTTTTCATCCAAATTTATTCTTCAAGCATCAAAATTTGGAGAAATTAACTCACAAGACCATTTTTATGAGTGACTCTCAGTTTGTCGAATTAGGATTTTAAACCTTCTAAAGATACTTTGAGGAATTTCTTGAAAATTTGTAGGTCCAAAAAACTAAAATTTGAGTAGTTGAGTTATGTCCCTACTTAGGACAAGGAGACTTAGAGCTCTTCCTTATATGGAAATATTAGAAGGCCTATGGTAAGTACCTTGGTTTAGTATGTATATGGAGCTTAATATAGATATTTTGTTTGTGACAACCCTAACCTTGGCTTCCTCATGAAATGCAATGTAAATATTTTTACAAAATATATTAAAATGGGTTGAGTCAAAAGGGACATGGATTTCAGAGGCTAGGGAGATTACTTCCTTGGGGTATATAAGGTTTCCTTGTGTAGGAAATCTTGATTTTTATGACAGCCATTAAAGGCCAGTGGGTGTTATTTTAATAAGCTAGTTTTTTGAATTTAATTGGGCTGCAAGAGAAGTATGTAGGCCCATGTTGCTTTAGAACCAAAATAAGGACACAAGGACATGAATTTTATGAAGAAGGATTGTGTTGGCACTAAGTACATTGAAATTTAATCCCTATGTACAAGATAAAAGAGTAAAGTAATAGGCTTTGAGATGCATTTGGTTCAACTTCATTCACTATTAAGCCACAAATAGCAGGGAGATAAATTCATCATCTATAAATATTAGGAAAAAAAGACAATGACAACGGTTCGATTGGAAATTTTGATAGTAAGATGATCTCTCCCTGGTAAAGAATAATGGCCTCTCGATTCCCTATGTAGCCAGAGGGTGGAGATGGTATTTCTCTAGAGTCCCTTGATGGTTTTGGTGGAGGATTTTTCCTTGGATTCCTAAAGGAGGATATCTGAAATATTTCTTGCTATGTGATTGTATAGTGGCTTATGGATTACCCAAGGTGGGTGGAACCACTATGTTTTTGGTTGAAGGGTGGATACTTGCTTCTCTATACTTCCTTGTAACACTTGGGTGGAGGAAACAAGCCTCTTGATTCCTTGTGTTTTCTTGGGTGGAGGAAGCAAGACTTTGGATTACCTGTGTGCTCTTGGGTGGAGACAACAAGCTTTTGGATTCCCTGTGCATTTTTAATTATTGAGTTTCTAGTGGGTGGAGGAAGGAGGTCCTCTAGAGTCCCTATTTTAGATGGAGGTAATAGGTTGTATGTGAGGGGGAAAATGAAGAAAAATAATGGGATAATGAAGAAATTTGAGGCCTCATCAATAAAAATACCTTAGAGCATCAGTTAGCAAGCTTTTGTTAGTTTGTAGATTTTTTCAGTTCCTTTTCATAATTATCCTCAGAGAGGAGAAGAGCACCAAGAGAAGAAAGAGATCAAGCAAGAAAAGGAAGGAAAATCAAGAAAATGAAGGAAAAGGAAAGGAAATGAGAGCAAAGATCAAGCAAGGAAATGTTAGAACAAGCGGGCTTTAGCAGGAATACTTACAAGTAAAATATTGCATGTATGATATCTTAGCTAGTTTTGACATGCATGGTATGTGCATCTTGGTTTTTATTGGTGGCATGGTTTTTCCAGGTTTTAAAAATAGTTTCCACCCTTTCCTTTCCATTTTCAGATAGCCATGGGGTGATGGGATTATTCTTGGTTTCAAGCTTTGGAATTTCGAGAAGGTTTCATAATCCGAGGCAGAGGTGGTCTTAGGAAAATTTCCAAATGCCTAGGAATCCCTTTACCGAAAATGGTGGGATACAAGGTAAAGCCTAAGGGTGGAGATAGGAAAATTTGTCAAGGATGATGAAGGAATCTATAGGCATTCCAAGCTTAGTTTGGTCTTGTGATCTTGGGGGCCGGTTTAGGTGAGATCATGATATGGTGAGGGTGTAGGTGATTTAACCTTTGGATTCCCTTCATTTTTTTGGATAGGTTTATTCCATGATATCCCACATTCATGCTTGGAATATGGCATAGGGGTGATTGGTTGAAAGAAATATTTGGTTCAGTCATGTCTATGGTTGGGGGGTATGTGGAAGTCTCGAACCTAGTTGGCTCTTGTCTATGTTTAATGAAATATAATTTCTCTTGATTTTGATCGGTAAATGTACCCTTTATTATGTATATTTAATGTTTTTTATCTTATGGTTATTTATATGTTTATATGTTGGTTACAAGCATGGATATATGACTGGTTTTAGTCATGGATATTTTCATGTTTTTACTTGTAACTAAAATAATAATGGATGAAAGACCTAATTGATGTTAAGACAACTAATGGGATAGGTTGTTGATCCTTCTTTTTAAGTTTCATATGATTTTTTAGTCTCTTGTTCTCATACTTTCATTCATGGCATGTAGCACTATAAAGAAAAGACCCTCTAGCAGAGGTTATAAAGGAGGTTTTTAGTGTTATAAAATTGGAAAAAATTGTCAAAAAACATTTGTTGAAACATCCGTTTATGGTTATGGAGGTTTTGGTGGAGCTTTTAACTAAAATTCAACACAACTAAAAAAAATTGGCGGCTGGAGGTTATTACAAATGTTTTTTTTCATCAGTGTGCTACTCTGGCTTTAATGCACCAGTGCGTACATGTAGAAGGTGCCCTAAGGTGATCGAAGGAGAATGCACCGAGATGTTAAGGTATAAAACTGCATTGGGCGTAGTGCTGGTGATACAATGCACGGGGCTGTTCTAATTGATCTTGGGATTTGTGCTATTCCCATAGGTCATATCAACGCACCGGTGTGTAGACTTATAGAAACACACTGGTTTGCAGTATCACACAAATGCACCAAGATTTATAATTGGTATCAGTATTCATGCGGTGCCCATAGGTCATACAAATGCACGAGTGCATATAGACACATAAACGCCCTAGTGCACAGTATCACACAAACACACCAAGATTTATAATTGGTATCAGTATTCGTGTGGTGCCCATAGGTCATACAACGACACTAGTGCGTATAGACACATAAATGCACTAGTACGCAGTACCGCACAAACACACTGATATTTTTAATTGGTTTTGGTATTTGTGCAGTGCCCATAGGTCGTATAAACGCACCGGTGCACTTCAAAATACAAACGCACCGGTGTACAGTAACTGACACACACCGATTTTCATTTTGTATTTTTTAGAAACATCGACCTGTGACAATCCAATTATTGTGATTGTTTTAAATTCATTATTCATAAAAAGTCGATACATCTTATAACAATATTCATATTAATTAATTTTTTATTAATGCATTTGAATGTGATGTTTGGATTAATTTGTTATATCATATCATAATTATTGTGATTTTTAAAAATTCATTATTCATCAAAAGTCGACACATATATCTTATAACAATATTGATATGAATTAAATTTTTATTAGTGCATTTGAGAACAAAAATGGAGAACGCAATAGAATAAATTAAATTATATATTATTATTATCAGATATATATATATATATATATATATATATATAGGACAGTCTTTGTCATACAAAATGGGACAGTTATTGGTATCTCTTTGTCTTTCAATTGGGACACTATGTCCATTATATTAAACAAAATGTCTGATTTCACAGGATAATATTTCAAAAAATACGTCTTGCTATGATATCAAAACATAGTGAACATCATTCTTCGCTTGAACTGCTATCATTGCTAGAGATACTTCCATGACTTGGGTTATTTTTAGGAATGTTTTGTTCACTGTGTTGATTGTTTTCTTCTTCTTCACCTTCCATCTACAAACATAAAGATAAACTGTAATGAGTGTATATACATTTGTGAGAATAATGAAAATTGCAATATTAAATAATAAACATCAATGTAAATTGAAAAGAAATGACGTACCATTGCAACAAGAGTCATAAACTATACACATTCTTTCAAAACCCTGTAACATGCCATCTTTCAAGATTTCATCTGTTGGCGCAGTTCCATACTTTGTTTCCTGCAAGTTTAATACCCCATAACAAATCATATACTTAATATAAGATATTTTTTTGTTCTATTAATTATAGATGGAGCTAAGTAAAACAAGATTAATAGATGCTTACAAATTCCACAATTAATTTCTGATATGCCAACGTATACTCACAATCCATATTTAACCCAATTTCAATCAATTCCTCTAATGGTTCTTCTTTATATGTTAGCACCTATTTGAAAACATTCAATGATAAATTTTGTAAAACAACTTAAAAAATAAAAATAAAAGAAATCTAGTTAAGTTGCTATAAGGAAGTAACAATTACTCACAAACTTAGATATCAACCCTTTTCTTCCCGTCGTCCTATTTATGTGTTGAATGGGTTCCATTATATTTTCTTTTCTGCAAGAAAATACTTGAAAATTAATATTTAATGCAGCTAAATTGTTTATTTATTGTACCTAATGATCGAAAAATTCAATGATTACATATGCTTTTTGAAGCATGTTGTTGTTGAGAGGGCTCCTCCTATGATGAAATTTTGTCCATTTCTTTGACCATCTCCTTGTACACCTTTTTGTCCATTTCTTTGACCATCAGCTCGTTCATCTTTTGAGATTTTCGTAGTCTTCCTGAAAATGTAACATGACAATAAAATATTTAATTTTTATATTGATATATGAAAAATAAATATAACAATAGTGATATTTATAAATAATTCTAGGCAAACATTTAAAGGTATATTACTTTTCCATTCCTTATTTTTTGTTTTTGTACATTTTTGCTATTAAAAGTCTGACATGTCTCATTGACCAATTCTCTGGAAACTCTTCCTGTAGTTTAGATAAAATTTGGTTCTTGGAATCATTGGATTGGTTTTTGTATTGTAAGTGGAAAGAACGTCTATACATTCGTTCCACTAGATCCCTCAAACTTTTATAAAAGTTTTTCTCCCTTTCGTTAACCTCTAACACCACTCCAGATGAGCTAAGGAGCAATTCATTTTCATTTGCATGTTCTATTTTTTTCTTTCCATAGAACAACATTCCTTTTTTGAGTTGTTGGTCCGTGTAGAAAATTAAACATAAGTTAATTAATATATTGTTTGACACATGTTATCTAATAATTTTAAGTATATTATTAATGAAAATTAAAAAAAGAAACTCATATTGGATCGATAGTAATTTTTCATTCACCTGATTCATCCTTTTGCAATTTTTCCATCAAGCTTTTACGCTCTTCTAGTCCTATATCAGAAATAATATTATTGAGCTTCATCATTTTGTGGCTCTGCATGATACACAGTAAACAATACATATTCGTTAAACTTACATATAGTTCAAAAATAATATTTTGTAAAGAATTTACAAAGAACTTTCCTTTTTTTCTTTTCTTGATGTGTTATCAGTATTTTTGTTACTTGATATTTTGTCAGTAATTTCTTTATCAATCTAAAACATGTTCTATATCATTCATTAATATATTTGTAAATAAATTGTCAACTTTTCAGATAAAAAAAAATGTCACGAAAATGGTGCGCCATTTATTCTGTAGGCACCGACGTCAGTGCATGGAGGTATTATAAACGCATTGCAAAAACTGTATAATAGAACATATGGTGCTCAATGTTAACAAGGAGCACTGGTGCATTACATGTTAACCACTACACTGATTAACACAGAGAAAATAATAAAAATCGTCATGTTAGTTTTCATAGCAAAACTGGTGCCATATTTTACATATGGTGCACTGATTAAAAAAATATTGTTTTTAATTTTTTTAACATAGTACTTTCGTGGTGCGCTTGTACAATAAAGTGCATCAGTGCGCTAGGTTACACCAGGCGCAATGATGAAAACAAAAATCTATTTTTTTTTTTTAATTCGCGCGAGGGTCGACATGGATTGGGATCCGAATATGCAAGTCCTCCCGTCGGTCGGATGTCTTAGTCCTATATTTAGCAATAAAAACCATATAAATCTAGAATGAAAAGGCCTAATTCTAAAATCACAGAAAGAGGGAGAAGAAAGGGCAGAAACAAAAAGAATGTAGGGTTTGTTTCTAAAATGTATTTTTTTTTTTTCAAAAAAACACGTTAGTGGTGTGCCATAATGAAATATCACACTGGAGGAATATTTTACATATGGCACACTGATAAAAAAGAAAAGGTTTTAACTTTTTAACACAGTACTTTCGCGGTGTGCTTATACAATAAAGTGCATAGGTGCGCTAGGTTACGCTGGCCACACCGATGAAAACAAAATTGTTTTTTTTTAATTTCACGAAAGGGCCGACATGGATTGAGATCCGACTATGCAAATCGTCTAGTGGGTTGGATGTCTTATGCCTATATTTAGCAATACAAACCCTATAAATCTAAATTGAAAATTCCTAATTCTGAAATCATAGAAAGAGTGAGAAGAAATGGCAGAAACAAAAAAAATCTAGGGTTTGTTTCTAAAAATGGATTTTGTTTGTTATTTTGTTTCTAAAAACTATAGAAAAGTAAAAAAAACTACAGAAAAAGTAAAAAAGCAATAAACTTTGATTTTTTTCTTTTACTACATAAAAAAAAATGCAGAAAAAGTACAAAAAAATGATAAACTTTAATCACGTAATCGTTTCAAATTCTATGCTACAAGGTTTGAATCAACAAAGGTTTGGAATTATTATTTTCTGAATACTTATGTTTGAATGTATTTCCCTGCTCCACAGTGCTCTTATGCTCTGTTTTCTCCAAGTATGTCTCCTGCAAATCTCTAGCTGAAATCTTTTGCAAAAATAGTGAAATAATGAAAAATGTTTAGTATTTAAAGAAACGTTTTATGAAATTATATTTTCGAAAATATTTTGCCACCCATTTTTCAATTTACTGCTTTTTTTTTCACTTAAAGAAAATAGAGTTGCACTTTTTTTATTTGTGTTTATTCGTCACCGGTGCGTCACGTAATAGCACCACACCGGTGCGTATGTTTATAAAATGACATCGGTGTGCTAGGTTACGATGGGCACACCAATGAAAAAAATCTGTTTTTTTTTTATTTCATGGAAGGGCCGACATGGATTGGGATTCGACTATGCAAGTTGTCCCATGGGTTGGATGTCTTATGCCTATATTTAACAATACAAACCCTATAAATCGAAATTGAAAAGCCCTAATTCTGAAATCATAGAAAGAGAGAGAAGAAAGGGCAGAAACAAAAATAATCTAGGGTTTGTTTCTAAAAATGGATTTTTTTTTTGTTTCTAAAAACTGTAGAAAAAGTAAAAAAAACTGTAGAAAAAAGTTAAAAAAAAAACAATTAACTTTGATTTTTTTCTTTTACTGCGTAAAACAAACTGCAGATAAAGTAAAAAAACAATAAAATTTAATCACAAGATCGTTTGAAATTATATGCTACAGGGTTTGAATCACTAGAGGTTTGGAATTCTAATTGTCTGAATACTTCTGTTCGAACTTATTTCCTTGCTCCATAGGGCTCTCGTGCTCTTTTTTCTCCAAGTATGTCTCCTGCAAATCTTTGGCTGAAAAGTTTTGCAAAAATAGTGAAATAATGAAAAGTGTTTAGTATTTAAATAAAATTTTTATGAAATTAGATTTTTGAAAATATTTTTCCGCCCATTTTTCAATTTAACGTTTTACTTTTCACTTAAATAAAATAGTGTTGCACTTTTTTTATTTGCTGTTATTCGTCACCGGTACGTCACGTAATAGCACCACATCGATGTGTCACGTAATAGCACCACACCGATGCGTCTTTTTATAAAACGACACCGGTGTGCAATACAAAAAATGCATCAGAGTGATGATATGTACATTAGCACCGATAACAAGAAGTCCATTTTTAAGGCACCGAAATTACTTTTAGGTGTGTGCACCAAAAATTATTGTTGATTTTTCTCAAGTGCAGGGAGGAAATATCATAATTATATCGAATGGACAATTCTTCAAAATCCAGCTCGTTCCATAATATTTCTCAAATTCCATTGCAGAGTTATCCCTATCCATCTCGAGATGCAATATTTACTTCATATTTTATCTATATTTTCATTATCTAATTGAATTTATGTTTTTTAGCCATGAAAATCATGCACAAGTTAATTAAATTTATAATGTATACAAATTTGCAGGTTCATGATGCAGATTCATCATCGAGTTCAGATGCACAAAATATTCAAACAACTCCAAAACGTTGGAAGCTCTTATTAGGAGCTGCATACCGCAAGGGGCATTTGCTAGATGAAAATGGACAACTACTTCACCCTGCTAATTGTAACAATATTGCATCTTCTAGCCACAATCTCAGGATAATGATGGTAATAATTATAATCATTTGGTATATTGATTAATGTAATTATTTCAACATCAAACCAATTTATATTCATGCAATATTGTCAACGTGGTTACTAATTGATATCATATATTTTGTACTAATCATGTTCAAATATTGTTTTAAAAATTATTAGGATTCTAGTGATGATGACTGGCCTACCTACCCTCTTCCGTTGCACCCCACGACAATGTCAAATTGAGAGAAAAATGAATTAAGAGAAAAAATTGGAGAGGAACGATACAAAGAATGGTTGAATCAACCACCGATTCAATTCCATTCAATTCCCACTACGTCCAAATTCACCAATTAGGAATGAGTACAACAATAGTAGTTCTTCACAAGCTGGCAATGGAGGCAATCAAATAGTGGTTGGTATGGATGATTACTTAAGCGATACGACTGCCATGGAGACAATGTTGTTAGATGCATTCCAAAATTATGATTAGCTAGGGGATGATGCTCATATCCCTGACACCTTTTTCGAAAGCCTTAAATTTTCTTCCACCACCCCTCTCTTTAGACTTGGTGGTCAGTTAAAGTCTACCCAGTTGGGGACAAAAATGTTAATGGACAACTTGAAAGAAAAGTTTGGCTTGTCGAATGCATGTTTCTCGGAACTTTTGAGGTAAGATACCATAAAGTAATCCCTTATATAAATTTGAAATATAATCAGTACATTGCAATGAACATTACAAATGGTAAATTTTATGAACGTTAATAATTATATTGATATCAATGTATATTTATTAATATATTTTTCCATGATCACCAACTATAGGTTATTCAAATATAAGGTTCTTCCAAGTGATAATGTCTTGCCCGGTAGCTGCGAAGAGGCAAAGAAATTGTTGAAAATGTTGGGTGTTGAGTACATATCATATCATGCATGTCCAAATGACTGTATTCTATATAGAGGAGAATATGCAGACAAAGAGATGTGTTTGAAATGTAGGCATGACATGTATGATAAATAAAAAAAGAAGGGTAAATCACGTACTAGTCCTCATTTTAAGATATTGAGGCACATGCCTATAATCCCAAGTTTTCAAAGGCTCTTTCATTGCAAATAATTATCTATGTTGCAGGGATGGCATGCCTCACATAGAAGTGAGTTGGGGGTTATAAAAATCCCAACTGATTCAATAGCCATGAAGCATATATAAGATACATGGCCCAAAAAATTCAAGGATGAAGTACGAAGTCTATGACTCAGCATAGCCATGGATGGCTTCAACCCATATTCCTTCTAGAACACCAACTATTCTGTTTGGCCTGTACTAGTGATCAATAAAAATACCCCCCCATGGTTTTCCATGAAGAATGAACATCTTATGTTGGCTCTCATAGTCCCTGGTAGAAGACAAGTGAAGAATATGGATGTCTACTTACAACCACTGGAAGATGAATTGAAGAAATTATGTGATGAGATAAATTTATACGATGTATCAAGACCCATCACAACAGAGAGGAGTTTTAGGTTGTATGGCATAAGTGCTTACACGGAACATGATTATCCAGGCTTAGGAGTTTTCTTTGGTAAATTACATGTTTAATTTATTGATTTGTTTATATACGTAACAATATTCTTTCAAATATTAGTTATTTAATTCGTTGTAATATATTTTTAGATCTTCATGATATTCTTTAACGTGCCATGCATATTAATTAATGCATACAAATATAATCTTGTAGGTCTTGTAACAAAAGGATATTTTGGATGTAAATGTTCTGGACCTTCTCTAAAAGCTAGATGGTCCAAGGACCTACGAAAGGCAGTGTATGATTTCTCCATGGTATTCCTACTAGAAGAACACCCTTACAGAAGAGTAGCATCTGTTTTCAATGGTAAACAAGAGAGAACCCAAAGGCCTCCAATAATGACAACAATTGAATGGCTTAGAGCATATGAGAGAGAGAAGGAGAAGGAGTTCATAGAAATGTTTGATTCAAATGGGGAGCCTATGTTCAATGATCCATATTTCTTTGACACCTATGTTGAGAAATTTCCCATTGGGATGAAAAGGAAATATATCTGTTATAATCTCCCATATTGGGAGCATCTTAATATTACCCACTTATTAGATCCCATGCATATATTTAAAAATGTTTCATCTTCTTTATGGAGGAACATGTCATTGAAACAAAGTGACAAATTGGATGTTAGGAAAGATATTAATACTTCAAAAACTAAAAAGAAACATTGGCCAAGACGATTAGAAAGTACGGGATCAGAGGCAGGCATTGGTCCCTCTAATCCATGGTTTTTCAAAGAAGGTGATGTCCCATAGATTTTTAAAAAATATTATATTTCTTTAGCAAAGGAAGTTATAATGGGTGTGACGATGCCAATTTCATACAAGTATTCACTACAGTGTTGCTTCACCATGGATGACCATTTTTCGGGGTTGAAATCGCATTACCATTTGAATCTTCTAAGTGTATGTATAATGTTAAAAGCATGATTTTATTATTTTTTATATTAATAAATTTTATCCCATGTGGGGATCATAAAACATAACTAATTTTGTATATTATTACACATGTTTATAACATTGCAGTTTCATTATCTTTTGTTTATGTGTGGGTGTGTGAAACATGAATTCCCTTAAGACCTAGGAAGTGCCATATCTAAATTATCTGCATTTTTACGTTGGATCACATCAAAGGAGATTCATGTGGTTATACATGTCACGAAGCATGTCTCTCCACATCTGTAATAGCCTATCATCGGCATGTATGTCTTCGTAATGAGCAGGCCTAATTCCTGCCTCAAAAATCAATGCACTGAGTTGGTCACCCAACTCCATCTTGTATCTAGCATCAAGTCGGCCACACCTAGAAAAAGGTGGTACCAGCGCACTAGAAGGAGCAAGTATCTCTACATCGCCCTCGTAATGATCCTCGGCATCTGGTATTGATCCACACATGGATCATGTGGTGGTTTCGGCATGTCCTCGCCATCAAAAGAGCCAGTGTATGAAAAATATATACAAGTACACAACAATAATTAGACAATTTCATTACACAATTTAATAAAAGCAAGTTAAATAACATGCTAGAATAAATTTAAATAAAACAATAATATTACCTCTATCATCTGGTGACTCATCAGCTGTGAAGAGGATGTTGGAACACCCTCGCTAATCCAAACCCGCATAAGGATAGGGGACCATAATGAAGGGATGCTCATCAACACTGGCTAGCTACTCTAGTGCATCATGCGATATCCTGGCTAGAAACAAAGTCTCATCCCTCTTGGGCATCATCTGCCCCCACATGTGCAAACGTGCCTCAAATATCAGCCTATGAGGATGCCGAAGAAAAGTAGGCCTCATCTCTAGAAACCTCTCAAAAAATAAACAAAAAATCTCTAAAGCAAAAGGGAAGTTGACCCTCCCTTGTGAATGAGCACAACATCTATCTAAGGTTGTACAGAACTGCCGCAAAAAAATGGCAGACCACCTGAAAAGTCATTTCTCCTGTATAAATAATCAACATAATATAGAAGTGAGAAAATAATGTGTTTCCCATCATTGGTGTTGTGCAAAATGGTGGAAATGATAAGTGAGAGACATTGCACCTCCTCACTACCAAATGCACCAATACGTAAATGATGTCCAACGACCTAAAACTCTGCAGGAGATAGTAGATTTTATCTAATGTATCTCTGGGAGTAAACTAACTGAATCCTTGCTACACAAACAGCTGAAACCTTTGGGAATGAGGGAAAATCCACCCCTCTCCTTGATAGCCCTGTAATGAAATATATATCCTCCTCAGTGGGCGTGTACCACTAGTTGATACCAACCTGGAAAGCCTGTTGGTGGGCATTCCACCTTCGGATAAGATCTTTCAAAAACAAACTATGGCCCTTTGGGAAGTAGCCTCCTCATAGAACTTGAGGAGGCCTACCTGCCTTTGGAGCCCCTGCATAGCTGTTGTAATAGGGCGAGGGTACGCATCTCTCTCCATCTCTCGTGCCTCCCACAGCCGAACCATGTTATAGTGCTCCGCCTGTTGTTGTTGTTGTTCCCGCTCTTCTCTCGTTTCAAATATCTGAATGATTGAGATATTAAACAAATTTTTTTATTAAATGGGACATGTATTTAGAAATAAACATATATAACTTTTTTTTGAAAAAAAAAAAACAGTTGGTCTGCCAAAAACACAGTCACACACCGGTCCTGGTGCATCTTTCTATGCAGTGCACCGGCATCGGTGCACCTACTAATATTCAGAAAACAGGGGGCAGTGGTCCAGAAAATTTTTTAGCACACCGTTCACTATGTACGGTGTCAAGAGGGCAGTGCGCTGACTAAACTCTATGCCCTGGGGCTTATAGTTAAGTCAGTGGATTGACCTCCTACCATCATGACATAGTGAACGGTGTAGTCTTTTACAAGGCCGCACTGTTGATGCAGGTGAAATATGGAAATTCATGCCCTGAAAAAAATAGCCATCCCGAGGCAGCTATTTTTGTCAACACACCACGTCGCCGCTACTCCACTAGGTCAACGGTGCGGCTGTGTAACCGACCACATCGCACTTTTAAAAAAAAATTAAAATAACACGGTGTGCCTTCGGTACTGCCCTGAAACCAGTGTGGATACTGTTAGCACCGGTTTACCAGACTGGACCGTTGACCCTGTCAAAATGTGGTATGTTGTGCACTAAAAAAATTACCCACCCTGGGGTGGATAATTCAGTCAATACACTGTGTTTCCGCTATTCCACATTGTCAACAGTGCAGCCCGGTAAATGACTACACTGCACTTTTTTTTTTTTTTTTAAATAACATGGTGCGCATATCTGTATCACCCCAGAACTGGTGCGGATACCGTTAGCACCGGTTGAAGTGCGGCCTGTAAAATTACAGGCAACACTGCAAATCAGTGCGAGCCGAATGGCTCGAGTGCACTGCGTGATAATTTTTTCTTTTTCTTTTAAATGGTTAATTTTAAGGTTATTTGAAATTATAATCTGCTAAAAGGCTTAATTATGGAAAATCAAGAAAAATACCTGTACATTTGTCCATCAAGGAGGCATATTGGCTTTAGAATTTGCAAAAGAAAAATTTTCCACCGTTTTTTCAAAATTCAAGCTGGAGATTGGTGGGCAATACACAAAAACAGTGCGTGCAATGAGTGCAATGGGAGCACCAATGTCAGGGCGGCTCAGACAAGGATAAATTGCACCAATGCTTGATAGCTTTGTAGCACTGAGAAAAGTGAAAATTGTGGTTTTTTGGCCACATTTTTTTTTTATTTATCCTTATTCCAGTGCGCGGGGTTTTAGCGGCACAGTAGTGCGTTTTCTTCATTTCGCACCAGGAAGTTTCTGTTTTCGCGCGCTTTTTATGAGGCAATGGTGCGGAAGTGTTGTAAAGAAATGGTGCATTACAGTAATACAACGCACCGGGCGGGTGTGTACAGAGCACACAGTGTCCGGTGTGCCAATGTTTTGTGCGGTTTTTTGGCCGTAATTTTTTTTATTTAACCCCGTTCCAGTGCTCAGGGTTTTATGGGTGCACCGTTGCGTTTTCTTCATTCCACACTGGGCGGTTTCTTTTTTCACACACTTTTTATGAGGCACTAGTGCGGAAGTGTTGTAAAGAACTGGTGTGCTACAGTAATACAAAGCACCGTGAGGGTGTGTACGGAGCGCACGGTGTCCGGTGTGCCAATGTTTTGTGCAGTTTTTTGGCCGTAATTTTTTTTTATTTAACCCTATTCTGGTGCACAAGGTTTTATGGGAGCATCGATGCATTTGCTTCATTCTGCACTGGGCGGTTTCTGTTTTCGTGCGATTTTTATGAGGCACCAGTGCGGAATTGTTGTAAATAATTGGTGCGCTACAGTAATACAATGCACCAGGCAAGTGTGTACAGAGCGCATGGTGTCTAGTGTGCCAATGTTTTGTGTGGTTTTTTGGCCGTAATTTTTTTATTTAACCCTCTTCCGGTGTGCGGAGTTTTATGGGCGCACCAGTGCATTTGCTTCATTCCGCACCAAGTGGTTTCTGTTTTCACGTGCTTTTTATGAGGCACCAACGTGGAAGTGTTGTAAAGAACTGATGTGCTATAGTAATAAAATGCACCGGGAAAGTGTGGACGGAGTGCATGGTGTCCGGTGTGCCAATTTTTTGTGCTGTTATTTGGCTATAATTTTTTGTTATTTAACCATATTCTAGTGCGTGGGGTTTTATGGGTGCACCGGTGTGTTTGCTTAATTCTGCACCGGGCGGTTTCTGTTTTCGCACGCTTTTTATGAGGCACCGGTACGAAAGTGTTGTAAAGAACTGGTGCGCTATAGAAATATAATGCATAGGGCGGGTGTGTACAGAGTGCATGGTGTCTGGTGTGACAATGTTTTGTGCGCACCGGTGCTTTCTCTTATTGAACGCACTGGTGCGTTTTATGGTGATAAGCGCACCAGACGAAATACATCTGCAACAACCTATGCCTGCCAACCTCTTCTAGTAACCTCTGCTAGAAACAGATGTCTGGGGTATTTTTATAAGGGGTTCCTCAAAAACATCCGCTAGAGGGTCTTTTCCTTGTAGTGTAGGTTTCATATCTACCAAGTGTTTGATGGAATGCCATTCTCAGTTGGGGATGGTGAGGTCTAGTCCTGGTTTCAGTTTGGTTTATAATC
Organism: Pinus albicaulis; assembly: GCA_034641835.2. NCBI lineage: Eukaryota > Viridiplantae > Streptophyta > Pinopsida > Pinales > Pinaceae > Pinus > Pinus albicaulis. The sequence goes on from CM076570.1 coordinate 445,291,701, forward strand.
ATTGCAGTCATGTATTTTATGATTTATGAAAATAATATGGATTTCTGGGTAGAGGCCTAACCCAAATCCTGGAAAATAGCCTTAAATTATACATTTTTTGGCACAACACTGAGAAGAAAATTCCATAGTCGCATGGAGGTAGGTCTGTGAGAGTGATTGGGGGTTTATACTTGCATGGAGGACTTGGAAAGGGAGCTCCTGGGGCTCTAGCTCAAGGAAACGTTAAGTTGTCTCAGGGATTGGGCTACGCTTGGAGGGTCTTGAGGAACTTGAGGGAGGTGAGTAAGGTACCTTTTGTCGACTCTATTTCCTTAAGGTCACATAAGAGGTTGAGTCTTGTCATAGCAACCATTCATCTCATTTTTACCCTAGGTAAGCCGATGAAAGTGGGTAGATATGAGGGGAGAGGTTTCGTTACAATTCCTCAAGGATGGTGAAGAAATTATGAGGCATCCATGCTCAGTTCACTTTTTTGATCTCCACACATTGTTATGTGTGATCACGATATGGAGAGGGTGGAGGTGTTTTAACCTCTTGATTCCCTTGGTTTTCTTTGGATTGGTTTATCCCACAATATCCCACATTCATTCTTGGAATATGGTGCGGGGGTGATGTTGAAAATATATTTGGCTAAACCAATCTATGGTCCAGTGGAATGTGGAAGTCCTGAACTTGGTTGGTATTTTTCTATGCTTAATAAAGCTAAGGTTCTCTTATTTTTGGTAAGGAAATGTACTGGTTATTATGTGGATTTAATGGTTGTTCTGTTATTTTTATTTACCTAATTATATGTCAGTTATAAGCATGGTTTTATGATAAATTTTAGTCATGGATATTTTCATGTTTTCACTCATATCAGAATAAATAATGAACGCAAGACCTAATTGATGTTAAGATAGCTAATGAGGGAAGGTAGTGACCCTTATTTTTATACCTCAAATGAATTTTCAATTCCTCATGTTCAGACTTGCATTCATGACTATTAAACCCACTCCCATAAACATAATGGATAGATGAAAAGGTAAGCATGGATGCAATATTATTCACAGTGATACATATTTATCATACATTGGGGGTGACCGTTGGATTCATATTTCAATGTCTCTTCGACTCCCTAAGACTCTTCAGCTTCCACAATAACCCTGGAAGGATTAGGTGTCCAACATTCCCCTCTTAATCTGAAGGGGTATGTATGATTCCAAGAAGAGAGTTGTAATACAAAATGGCAGCACTAGGATTAATTTTCTCTCTAAAATGTTGGCATAAGGAGGTGGCTTAAGGATGACCACCAACATTGGTACACTTATTGCAGTTCATGGAACTCTTCCAAATATGGAAAGAAGTTGAAATATTCTGCTAGAGGAAGTGCTCATAATTTTTTGAAGAGGGAGACCTTCAACCTCTAAGAAGGGAGTTCTAAAACCTGTGGTGGTTTAAGGATGACCACCAACTCTGGAATGCTTAATGCAATTCTTGGAACTCTTCCAAAACTAGCAAGAAGTTGAAGTCTTCTGCTAGAGGAAGTGTCCCCAATTATTTGAAGAGGAAGAAGCTCAACCTCACATAGATTGTTTAATGTTGACCACCAACCAAAGGCATGCTCATGGGCATCTGTGTATTTGGCTACAACTTTGGGTCTGGAATGGAAAGTTGTGGCTCAGGCTCACTTGAACTAATATTTTTCTAGCTACAATTTTGAATCTGGAATGGCAGGTTGTGGCTCTGGCTCGCTTGATGTGGCTTTGGAGCTTGTAAATTACAATCATTCCCCACCCCCCTATGAGATACAAGGTAAGATGATGGCAAAAAATCAACTGCAAGAATTTTCAATACTCTATAACAAGTTCTGACATATTACTGAAACATCTTCTTGGTTATTGATGCCCATTTCCAAGAAGCGATCCATCCAAGATGAATCTTTATTCTTGTAGGAGGCTTCTTTTTGAAGCATTTTTGTCAGTAATGAGTGTGTAGACCACATTTCTTGCATGGGTGAAGACCAAAATAGTGATCTTTCATATGTCCAACTTGGTCACATTGTTGGCATTTCATAATCTGTTGTGGTTGTTGTGGAAGAGGAGCAGAATCTGGAACAGCTAAAGGTGGACTGTCATAAAGAAATCATGCACTTTGAAATTAAATGGGCTTGTAATAGTCTAGAATATGAAAGGAAACCTCCTTTTCATATCCAAGACTTGGTCTGTGATTTTATTAATGAGCTATTCCCAAGGTCTAATGATGGGCTTGGGAGGTGGAAATTGAGCTTCTGCATCTACATAGAAATCTTCTCTTGAAATAAGCATTGAATGTGAGTCAACCACATCATTATTTACTTGATTCTGATGGGAGTATCTTTCAATGTTCTGAACAAAAATGGGTTCAGAATGATGACTCTGATGATGTAATTATTTTTCTCTTGAAATTTCAGCAAGGGCTAAATATGCCCATATGTAAAATAAATTCCTTCAGGCACGTCTAGTAGTGGAGAAGTGAATAACGCATGCCCTCCAATCAGTAAATAGTCAGCAGCCAAAAAATTGTGGTTCCACACACTGAAATGTCTCCTCTATGCAGCAAGGGAAAGTTCCAGCCACATCCAATAATGATAACACAACCTATCCACAGTTCAAATGGTACCGTGAGCCCTCAGCTTGGAATATAGACACTGAAAATGATGAGAGTAAGCTCCACGCCCAATAGAAGGATTATACGGTCTGTGGAGGATAATGAATGGGATCCCTGAATGAAACACCCAACTCAAAAACTAATACACAGTCTAGGGACTAGCAGCTCGTTCAACGCCTGAATAGGGAACTTGTCATTAGCTAGTGAAGGGTTCTCTTGTAGAAATGTAACCCTACACTTCTCTTTGCTGCTCGTGAGTGCTCCAAAAACCCACATGTGAGTGCTCCAAAAACCCACATGCTCAACCAATAACTATTTTACCTCCCATAAATCCAAAGTAACTCATGTAGTAGTGAGGAATGAGAATGGAATTATAGCATCTCAATTTCTTTAAGGAAAAACTCACCCAGTCATAGAGGTAATAGATTCATTACTGCATGATGATGGAGAATCATTCCCATTTTCCATTAATACTTTCACCAAAACCTGGGCTTGCAACTTTTATTATAGGATTATGAGGGCATAGCTGTCGTTATGAGAGAATCACGCAGAGAGGGAGTTACAATGTATTTTTATTGATGCGATGCAGGTCGTGTAGAGGGAGTTATAGTGTGTCCAATGAAGGTGGGAGTATCGCGTAGTGGGAGGAGACAAGGCTATGGAAATGGTGACGATTTTGTTGTTGATTAAGGCACTTCATTGGCTACCTCAAAAGAAGGTCAAGTATATCAAAACGACACCAAATGTATCCCACTTCTGACACCATTGTGCAAGGATCCGAAGAGACAGTGCTTGGAGGCTGCAAGGATAGTTGGAGCAGTGTTGGGACAAGTCCAAGGAGTAGGTATGCAGATTATTTTCCAAGAAGTCACCTATGCAGACAAAAATTATTTACAAAATGAATACACTTTTTAGCTATCGATACATCCAAAGTGGGTAGGGCTTATACTACAACAGTTGAAAATTTCATGTTCGATGGGCTAGAAAATGGTATACAAACATAGATATAAAATTAGGTTGGGTCAAAAAACCATTGACTCACAATAATTAAGCAGGGCATGATTACACCTGTAGCTCTAATACCATGTTAAACCCACTCACATAAACATAATGGATAGAAGATAAGATAGGCATGGATGCAATATTATTCACAATAATAATATTTATCATACATTGGGGGTGATTGTTGGATTCATATTCCAATTTCTCTTGGACTCCCTAAGACTCTTCAACTTCCACACTAACCATAAAAGGATCAGGTGTCAAACAATGGCCTATAGGTTGCATATCTACCAAGTGTTTGATAGAAATCCAGTCCTAGTTGGGGATGGTCAAGTCAAGTCCTAGTTCTAGTTTTTTATTTACAAGCATTGTCTTCATATCCTTTATGAGTTATGGAAGTTTCATAGTTTCCTGGGCAGAGCCCTAGCCCTAGCCATGGAAACCTTAATTCTCACAGTTTTTGGCACAACACTAGCAGAAAAAGGTCATAGTTACACTGATGCAGGACTATAGGAGTGACTAGGAGCCATAGTCTCTTGGAGGCCTTGGAAAGTGAGCGACTGGGGCTATAATTATGGAAAAATGTGAGGTGTCGCAGGGGTTAGATACCTAGAGGGGGTGGGTTACTCTTGGAAGTCTTGTTGAACATGAGGGAATTCACTAAGGTCTTGTTGTATCAATTCGATTTCCTTAAAGTTATCTGGGATGTTGAGTCATATAATAGTGACCCTGATCTCATGTTTACCCCAGGCAAGCCAGTGAAAGTGGGTAAATGTGGGAGGAGGTGTTACACAACATTTCCCATAGTATAAAAGGGCCATATCACAGAGCCTTGATTTTCTTATCAAGGCCCTATATCCTCTCCTTGTTCAATTTTAACCATACTCTATCTTCCACCTTCAATGAATTCAATGTTCTATGTTGATCATCCCTGGAATTGCATTTTTCTTGTGTGTTTTGTAGCATCTCTTGTACTTGTATACGGATCCACCTTATCTTGTCAACAATTTTGTATTCCCTTAAGGAATCCATATAAGATCCTCCTTCACTTCTCCTTGCTACCCATATGCAATATCCAAAGGTGTGGGTGGAAAATATCAAAAACAAGATTCAAATTGAGACTTACTAATAGAAGTTTGGATTGTTCTTATATAAGAGTATTGTATATATCCATATTTTTTTCCCCAGTCTTTGGACGCTTCTTATTATAACCCCTCAAAAACTGCATGAAATTCCTATAGAGTACTTCTTTTTTCACATCTATGTGTGGATGGAATGTTGTATACCTCTTCAACTTCATGTTCATCTTCTCCCATAATGTAGTCCAAGATTCAATGAGAAATATTGTGTCCATTTCTGATATGAAGCTCCTAAATATCCCAAAGTACACCTAGTCCTTTCAAAACAACAAGTTCACTACTACATTCCCACTAATGGTGTAGAAATTACACCAATGGATTCAATCTGATCATGCAGTGTACTAAAACATGATACTGAATCCTTCTACAATATTTTGTGGAATATAAACCATGATCACTCAATCACATGCAAGTAAGAGAAAGAAGTAAATCAATAACACAACAAAATATTTTCTTGGGGAAAGAAACTACTCAAAAACCCTCCATTTTTATTGTATAATCAACAAAGGAATCATGAAACAATACAATTCATGCATGCTCACAAGAACCTCATACACTCTACCAATTGTCTCACACTCAGCTAGGCAAAATTGGACCAATACATAGCCAATTTTCATCCCATCTTCAATTTCCTTTCTCAGTTAATCCATAGGACAAATAATTCCTATTAAATAGGAATTCCAACCTTCCTTGACCGTGCAATCCATCATTGGCATCTTGTGCCTTTATAATTGCGCCTGTGAAATTTTCTAATAATACAACTGATAGCTTAATTACCTTTAACCTTTGTCTCAACTGGGTCGTCATCATAATTGACATGCATGCAACAATTAATATTGAATCATGAGCTACTTGGTAGATCACTACTTGTGAATTAAATCTAATTTAATTCACTTGACTTTCCACTAGCTCATCACTCATTTAGAACTAGTTAAACTTATTTTAACTCATTTAATTTGAGTTAACTGATTGCACTCACACCACACTAGCTAGTCCTACAACTGCAACTTGACAGTGTAAATAATATAATCACTCTACATGCATCACCTTCGACCCCCAACTAAAAATTCTTGAGCTAAATAAGTCTATCACACTTAGTTAACTATTACAAGTTGTTATGAGATCAGATTAAAGTTTATTGTCCAATTTATTTAAAAATTAGATGCCCACATTTAGTACTAATGTGTCACTAAATTCCTCACTCATGTGTGACTGGAATACCACACTAGTATGTGGTGCATTTTCTTGTTGAATTTCAACACTTCCTCTCAACAAGAGAGGGATTATCACCTACCCCGATCATGCCTCTGTGGTATTTGAATTTTGTTTTCGCAAGTGTCTTTGTCAAGATATCTGCATCCTGATCTTCTATGGGAATGTACTGCAACAACATAATGTGCCTCTAAACACAATCTATGAGATGGTCGTATCAGATGTCAATATGCTTGGACCTGTCATGGAATACCAAATTAAATGATATTTTTATGCAACTCCGGTTATCACAATGTATCACCATTAGATCCATCTGATGACCGAACAAACCAACTAGTATCTTCCTCATCTAGATGGCCTCGCATACAACCTAACTAGCTGCCATGTACTCTGCCTCGATTGAACTGAGTGCAACTAATCTCTGCTTCCTAATATACCAAGAAACTGCTGCTAATCCTATGCTGAAGATGCCTCTTAATTTTCTCTTCCTATCTTATGGACTACTTACCCAATTTGCATCGATGAAGACTTGAATCTTCACTCCCTCTATACATTTGTATCATAACCCATACTCTGTAGTGCCCCTGAGATATCTCAGCACATGCTTCCCCACATTTCAATAGAGCTTGGTAGGTTTAACCATAGCTTTATTAAGATGTTTAACTATGTAGCATATGTTTATTCGTGTGTCCACCAAATACATAAGTGAATCCACAAGCTGCTTGTAAACAATAGCATCCACTACCTCACCTGAAGTATCATCCTCCTTCCTCTAGTTTCCTGCAAGAGGAGTCCCCATGGGCTTGCAACCCTCCATGTGGAACTTCCTCAGAATCTCCTTGGCATACTTTCCCTGAGTTAAAAATAGCTCCCCATCTCTTTTTCATAGTTCCAAGCTAATGAAATAGTGCAAGAGCCCCATGTCCTTCATCTCAAACACTCTTGCAATATCCTCTTTGCAATAAGTTATGAGTTTCTCATCACCTTTTAGTATAAGATCATCAACATAAATTACAATAATAAAAATCTTACCATCAACCACAATATGATATAGGTTTGTGTCCGCTTCACTCTTTGTGAAGCCTAACCCGATGAAATAGTTATCTATCTTGGTGTACCAAGCACATGGTGCTTGCTTCAGCCCATACAGTGCTCTCTTGAGTATGCACACATGAAACTCCCTGTCAAAGTTCTCAAAACCTTCTGGTTGCTCAATGTACACTTATTCCTCAATAAATCCATTGAGAAAGGTTGTCTCTACATCCATATGATGTATCTGCCACCCATTTGCACTGAGAGTGCAAGGATAGATCTAATCGATGAGTACCTCGCAACCGGTGGAAAATTATCCTCATAGTCAATCCCCTCTACCTATGAGAATCCTCAGGCCACATATCAAGCCTGTATTTCTCCACACTCCTACTCGTTGCTTGCTTCATCTTGGATATCCACATGGATCCAACCAATGACTTCCCCAGTGGTCTTGGGACCACTTCCCATTCACCGTTTCTGATAATGGAGTCATACTCCTCAACCATGGCATCAAACCATGTTGGTTGTTGCACTGCTTCCTCAAAAGAGGATGGTTCTGTCACAATAAAATAATTCATAAGAGACATGTATCCAGTATACATGTCTGGGGACCTTCTATTCTTGCGCTATGATGTAGGTGCACCTACATTCTCTATCGCATCTAGCATCAATATCTCAGCCTCTCTGGTATGCTTCCTACCATTGCTAGTGGATGGCTCTGCAAGAATGATTTTATGCCACTCCATGATCCTCTGCTTGTGGCTGCTCAACATCCTGATGTTCATATTTTGGAACTAAGAGTTCCTCATCTACATGCAAGTCAAACTCCCTCTAAAGGGACAATCACATGGATTTCTCCTCATAAAATTAAACATCCATCCCAACAGTTGTCATCCTGTTAGACAGAAAATTCACCCGATAGTTGTGGTGAGTATCAATGTACCCCACAAATATTCCAACCTCTACTATTGGTTCTATCTTCTTCCTATAATATTTGGTCACATGGAAATATACATATGAGCTAAATTTTTTAAAATATGAAACATCTGGTTTCTTACCTGAAAAATCCCCCTTCAATGTACTCATGCCAAGTATCTGATGAGGACTACAGTTCTACACAAATACTGTGGTGTTGCATGTCTCTACTCACAGATGAAATGGTAGGCCCTGATCAAGTAAAATAGCTTGTGCTGCTCCCACAATTGTTTTGTTCTTTCTTTCTGCAACCCCATTCTGTTTTGGGTTATGAGGTGCAATCAATTCTCTCTGAATTCTTTCTTTGGCATAGAAGTTATCGAATTCATTAGAGATATACTCACCACCATTGTCACTCCTTAGAGCCTTCACCTTATTCGATGTATATTTATCTACCAATGCCTTAAACTAAAAAAACTTGGAGAATGTTTGATATTTATTCTTTAGAAAGAAGATCCAACACTTTCTACAAAGATCATAAAACAAATCACATAATACCTTTCCTTTGTTGTGGAAGTTGTAGGGAATGGTTCACACATGTCTGAGTGAACTCTCTCAAATATTGTCATTGCTCAGTTTTCATTCTCATGAAAGGTGGTATTTGTATACTTCCCCATGGTACATCCCTTGCATGTGTCTATTTGCGCAAGTGTACCCTTTAGAATACCTGTAGAAATCTGCTGCATGATCCTCAAAGCACTATGGTGTAGATGGCCCAATCTCATGTGCCATAACTCACCTGTATCCCAGCTAACCACCTCCCCTGATTTACTTCTCAATGCTGCATAGCCACCTACATCAAGTTTTTAGAGGTTCTTCACACAAACCCCAATGTTATTTACATGTCATGTAGCTTTGTGACGAAGGAACGTCTTTCCTTCACTGAAAACCACATCATATCCAAGATCCTCCAACATAGAAAATGAAACTAAATTATTTTTCAAGCCTGGTACGTGCATGCCATAGTTTAATATGAAAGGTTTACCTGACTGTCTCTGGAAAGTAATTATACCAATCGTAGTAAACCTCCCACCATCACCCATCTTGATGTGCATCTGAAGATCCATCTCCTCCAAGCTACTAAACAGTTCTTTGTTTCCCATCATGTGGAAAGATGCTCCACTATCCAAGTACCACATAGATCCCATAATAGTTGACACCATGCATGTGATCAGAGAGAATTCCAACTCAATCTATGAGGCCAAAGCTTCACCCACTGCAGCTCCCGGAGCCTTCTTGTTGTTCTTCTTCTTTTGTGTACAATTTGTGGCATAATGTCCATGATCATGATAGTCAAAACATTTCACCTTTGACATGTCACACTTCTTTCCTTATTTGCTAGTTTCAGATTTGGAATGGGACTTATTCCCCTTCCCCTTATTTTCCTTACCATCCAAGGAACAATTTTCCTCATCCTCAGTCTTGGATGAGGATCCATCCCTGGTATTCCGACGAAACTCTTCTTGTAACAAATCCGACCATAGTTGCTCCAATCTGGTAACTTCTCCCTCCCATTCACAAATTCTTGGTAACTATGCTATCTCTTGGGAAGGCCTAGAAGTGCTAGGCTCACCAAGTCATCATCAATTTTAGTAATCCAAACACTTCCAAGCTCATCTCGACATTGATTGAACTTGGTCAAGTATTTCTATATTGTGTTGCCCTTCTCCATTTTGATTTTCCTAAGCTTGTCCTTGAGTTCCAATTTTCTGTGGTCGCTGCTACTTTTAAACATATCTATCAAGGCCTTCCACATAGCATACGGAGTTTCCTTGCCATGGATTCTTGAGAAAATATTATCTCGAACTCCCTCTAATAAGATCCTCCTTGTCTTTGCAACATTCTTCCTCCATGCTTCATGTTGCGCAGTATCGGCCTGATTGGATATAGGAATATCAGTTTCAATGAACTCGTTCAACCCATTATCCTCCAATACTGGATCCATCTTATCCCTCCATGCAATATAGTTCAAATTTCCCTTGAGTGCATATTCGAGTCTCAAGCATGTGAAAGAAATCCTAGTCAACTTCTAGTTCCAAAGAATGTATGTGAAAATTTAAATATTTTTCAACACAAACTCGATTTCTTCTCCATTATTGTGATTCCTAGCACTCTGATACCATGTAGAAATTAAATCAATGGATTCAATCCGATCATGAAATGTACTAAAACAAGATAATGAATCCTTCTACAATATTTACGAAATATAAATCACGATCACTCAATCACATTCAAGTAGGAGAAAGAATTAAATCAGTCACACAACACAAGATTTTTCTGGTGAAAGAAACTGCTAAAAAACCCTCCATATCTATTGTATAATCAACCAAGGAATCATGAAATAGTATAGTGCATGTGTGCTCACAAGAACCTCATACACTCTACCAATTGTCTCACATTGATCTAGGAAACATTTGACCAATACATAGCCAATTTTTAGCCCACCTTCAGGCTGCCTTGCTCACGTAATCCCTAGGCAAAATAATTCCTATTAAATAGGAATTACATCCTTCCTTGACTGTGAAATCCATCATGGGCATCTTGTGGATTTATAATTGCGCTCGAGAAATTCGCTATTAATACAACTAATAGTTTACTTACCTTTAACATTTGTCTCAACTAGGTCATCATCAGAATTGACATGCATGCAGCTACTAATTGTGAATCATGAGTTACTTGGTAGATCACTACTTGTGAATTAAATATAATTTAATTCACTTAACCTTCCACTAGCTCATCACTCATTTAGAACTATTTGAACTAATTTTAACTCGGTTAATTTGATTTAACTGATTGTAGTCACACCACACTAGTGCCATAACTGCAACTGGACCCATCAAATAATAGAATCACTCTACATGCCTCACCGTTCACCCTCAACTCGAAATTCTTGACCTAACTAAGTCTATCACACTTAGTTAACTATTACAAGTTTTAATGAGATAATATTACAATTTATTTAAAAATTAGACGGCCACAATTAGAACTAACGTTTCACTGAATTCCTCACTCATGTGTGATTGGAATCCCACACTATTATGTGGTGCATCTTCTTGTTGAATTTCAACAGATGGTGCTTTTGTAGATAATTAGAACACACATCTTGTTAAATATGTCGACAACCATAAACAAGTAGTCAGGTTCCTTCCTATTTGTTGGTAAACCTCCCATAAAGTCCATGGAATTTTTTTCCCAAGGATGAGTGGGTATAGGTAAGGGATTGTGTAGACTTTGTTTCCTACTACCAATTTTACTGGTACAACAAATAATGCATCCTATTATGAACCTAGCTACCTCCTCCTGCATTCTAGGCCAATACACATACCTTTATAACTTGGCCACCATATTCACTACACCAAAGTGCCTTGTTACCTTGGAGGTGCGAGCCTCTATAATCAGTTGCAATCGTTCACCTTTAGGAACACAAATTATTTAGCCTATAAAGTAACCTGTGTTGGAGATGGTGGTCAATTGTGTTATCACTATCATGTATGTGACTATAGCTCTACAACTGTTGAAACACCCCCTTGAAGTCCTCATCCTTTGAGTATGACTCTTTGTATGCATCATGGATAAATGGCTCCATGTGCATCAGAGTTCCCAAAGTTGTGAACTATTACAACATACCTTCCATACTAGGTTGGAGAGTACCTCTCACTGCAATTATTGATAATTATGATAAATTAATGATATCATAAATACTAATAACATGGTCCATAAATACAATATTTCAATGCCCATATTAAATAAAATATTTCAATGTCGACTATATAAATATTTCTACATTTTGGCCATTTTTCAAGTACATTTTTTTGTCAATTTTGTTTGAAACTCAACAAAGATTTTTTAGAATTGCAGGTTTAAGCTACTTAGTCTACACAATCTACTTACAAAAACGGATTTTCAAGACATTGAATCCATTTATGCATTCAAAAATGCAATTTAAATAATAAAAATATACATATAGTATGTATGCATATGTGTGTGTGTATAAAGTATAGATCCATATTAACCAAAAATCTATCAAGTATCTAAAGATATCAAATCTTTCTAGGTGTAATTTTTTTTCAACTTTTGAGCTATAAAAGACATTTGCACCTCAAAAATTTGATCTCCTAGGGCTCGTTAAATCCATACTACTATTAATCTATACTGGTAATCATTTACAAAACAAGTATTGAAATAATTACCTGATATGTCAAACCAACTCACCATAAAAAAACAAGGTCCACTATAAAGAAAATACACTAATAATATTATTCGTAGTGGAATTATAATGAAACAAGGATGGTTTCTAAGCAACAAGTCCCTTCTAGGCAGGATGTGTATGTTTCCTTTGCATGAGAACTAATAGTGAGCAACAACAATAACATACGTGGATAGCACAATGGTTTCATCGTAGCTATCTCTAGCCATATCATAAACAAAGTTCATGGATTTTGTGCTTGTTCTTCTCTATGGACAGGGGCTTGTTTCTTAGAACAACTAAAAAGGTCATAGAAAACTAAAACACACAACAAAATATTGTATGCTTGTAGAATGTGGTGTGAGAGGCTTATGGTTCATGGTGATTGTTGAAAGGCTTATGTTTTAAGTTGAAAGTTGAAAGTTATAGCTACATGGGCCACCCTCAATGCTTCTCTAATCAAGTAAAATCACAATACTTATAGGTCTATAAATAGGTATACAAATAAACTTCAATATAAAGGAAACCAAAATTTCTCTGGCTCTATTATAGGTCAAAAAAATGAACGAATTATTCCTATAATAAGACTAAGGAATTATTTTTCATTAATATTTCAAAAGAAATTTTCCATGGCCATTATATGGAGAAAAATATATCAAAACAACTTTAACTCAAGGCAGGTGACTATATACTATATGTGTGTTCCTAACAGAGGTTGTGATCAGTGCTAGTTGTAGAAGTGGTAGGGGGTTTTGTGGAATCAACAATCCAATGGTGAGGTCAATGTCTACAAAGAAACAAGGGAAAGATAAAAAACATTAAAAAGTGAAAAATGACACTTGTTTCAGAGAGTTCCTAAGAGAAAATTGACTCTTGCATAATGTTTTTTAACACATTTCCCAAGATAAGAAGTTTCATCATGAGGAAATTTTCATAGATTCCTCTCTGAAGGGGCCTTCAGGTCACCTAATGCACTACAGTGTATCTCTTAGACCATTTGAGTTGGTTCTTTTTGCAATGGAAATCTAAGAGAAAGATTTATCCATCTTATTAGAGTTGTATGAGTTTTAGTGAAGGCCTCCTATATTTTAGGAGGAAGGAAAAGAATGTTAGTTTTCACTGTGGAAGATATCCTCTGATTGGACCAAAGAAGGAGTGTGAAGGAGGAGATCTATTTGAAGGTATTTCTGATCATGGAGTGACCTGAAAAATTTTCTATCATAGCCTGAGATTCAAGCCAAGTTGTTGAGGAAGACAAAGATCATCCCCACCACAAACCCTGATTCTCTTACTCCAAACACTAATAGTGGAATGATATTTCTGTTACCCTGCACATTGAAAGCAAAGTCTGATTTATCTTACCCCATGCACTAATAGTGAAGGAAGTGGAGTAAGAAATGAAAGTGTTGACAACTATAGGAAATCTCTAGAGTTTGATCTGTTGACAAATGTCAATAGTCTACAGACTTCACATTTTTTCAAAGGGGTCTACCAACAAAAACTAAAATAGAAAAGCCATCACAAGTTGGTAATTTCAAACCAATGATACAAAACCTTGGTTTGTGCAAGAAGAAAAATGTGTATACGTGAATCCTCACAACTCCATTCCCCACCACATATTTTTTTTGAAATATATGGAAGTCACAAAATCTACAAGAGGTATGGCATTTTATATTGTCTTAAATGTTTTTATTAGGTGACAAATATACTATAAAAAAATGTCTAGACATGAAGAATCTAGAAAATAATAATGAATGATTGAAGAGTAATGTAGAACTGTAGCTTTGACTAGAGAAGTGAAAGGAAGGAAATATTAAGCACCTCTTATGTTTAATAGAGAAGAATATGTTAGGAAGTTGGTATAATAACTGATGTGTTTCTCCAATGTATGGAAATCCCATGGGGCCTAGAGGCAATTGTATACATCTAAAAAATAACACACAATTGCATAGTTTTACGAGTTTATAATATATTCCCACAAATATCAAGTATTCTAGTAGAAGTAATACCATTGTATTCATGCTATGCAAACGACCCTGGCAAATTCAGATGTAGTCCTTCATTCAACAACCTCTCAGTCTCATTATTTTTGTTTCAAGTGCAAATAGAAATAGAGATTAAGAAAGATTGAGAGTGTGAACCATCTCCAGAATTAAAACAACTTCAGAGAGTAGCACTCTTACATTAAAACAAACCACTAAAAACAATAATGAATGAAGAATAAAAATAGTTAAAAAAAACATCGAAACAGGAGTTGGAAATGAAATTGAGAGGTCAAGTTTTAGGCAAAAACATTTTATTCTTCCTCCCTCTTCCATGAATTTGTGTGTGTAAAAGGAGGATTTCCTTTTGGATTATTATGATTTCACATACTTAAATGATGGTATATAATGCCTTTCATGGACTAAATAAGGAGATCATGGCCATAGTTTTATGATTTAATGACTTGTTAATTTGTACCTTTTGCAGTGTGTAGGATAAGTTCTTACTAGCCCTAAGAGCTTATGATAAGGGGAAATACTAAATAAGAACATGATAAATGTTTTCTAAAGTATGGGAGATGAAAATCTCTTAGTAACATGGATACGCCTGAATGTAAGAACAATTGTTTGAGAAGACCTTTTGCGACAATTTTGTTCTCTCCACGTCACTTGTTGAAGCGTAGATGCCTAGTCAAATCTTACATGATTAGACATTATACAAGTGAAAATTATCCTTTCAATGTTATACCTTGAAGCTTATTTATAAACTGATATTATGATTTTATATGAATATTATCCAATTTTATTTTTTAGGTTGAAAATAAGTCTTAGGATTGACAATAATTGATGACTGTTTTAGTTCCATGACATCTCAATGAGGTCAAGGGTGTAATAAAGCAGAAGTAAATAATTTCATTGGATGGCTCAAGGAATAGGTGCCTATGGGTTCAAGCCTAGCCTCTGATGGCTCGGTCATACATACATCCTTGAAAGCCCTAGCATTGTGCCAAATTTTTAAAATATCTTTTGTTTATTTGAAAATTAAATTTGGACTAGGAATGTCCTCCTCGTAGTCCATGAAGTCCAAAATATCATTTTTGTGCAAATATGAATTACCTAATTGAAATACACACACACCAAACATAAAACAAGATATAAACCAAATGAATGGAACTTTGTTCAACTAAGTATCATAGCCTGAAATGTGATTGCTCATATATAGTACTCCTAAACCAATGTTCTCTCCTTTGATATACAAGCACCAAAAGGATCGCTACATTAGGCCAACTCTAGTGTGCACTATGTAGTGCACATGTTAAACCAAATAAAAAATGAATGACCAAAAACAATATAGTATGTTGTTTTGAATGAATGTTTGGTCACAACACTTTCTCTATTTTTCTTTCCCACATTTGGTCTTAATGCAGTTTCAATGTTATGCCATCACACAACAAATCAATGCAGCTTTTTGTGTTATTCCATCACACAAAAAGTAAACAAATTTAAGTGTGAAATATAGTTCAAGGAATAGAATGCCTATTATTTAAACTCAACAATCACAACAATGATAGGTTATGGGGGGCTTGATTGGACATTCACCACATCCATCAACGAATTAGTCAAATTGGAAATGAATAAGGCCTGATGCTTGCCTAAACAATCAATGCACTGAGTTGGTCACCCAACTCCATCTTGTATGTACCATCAAGTTGACCACACCTAGCAAAAGGTGGTACCAGCGCACCAACAGGAGCAGGTATCTATGCACCGCCCTCCTAATGATCCTCGGGATCTAGTATTCCCTGATCATCATCAGGATCCACACATGGATCATATGGTGGTGTCAGCATGTCCTCGCCATCAAAAGAGCCAGTGTATGAAAAATATATACAAGTACACAAAAATAATTAGAAAATTTCATTACACAATTTAATAAAAACAAGTTAAATAACATGCTAGAATAAATTTAAATTAAACAATAATATTACCTCTATCATATGGTGACTCATCAGCTGTGAAGAGGATGTTGGAAAACCCTTGCCAATCCAAACCCGCATAAGGATAGGGGACCATAATGAAGGGATGCTCATCAACACTGGCTAGCAACTCCAGTGCATCATGCGATATCCTGGCTAGAAATAGAGTCTCGTCCCTCTTGGGCATCATCTACCCCCACATGTGCAAACGTGCCTCAAATATCGGCCCACGAGGCTGCCGAAGAAAAGTAGGCCTCATCTCTAGAAACCTCTCAAAAAATAAACAAAAAAGCTCTAAAGCAAAAGGGAAGTTGACCCTCCCTTTTGCATGAGCATGACATCTATCTAAGGCTGTACAGAACTGCCGCAAAAAAATGGCAGACCACTTGAAAAGTCATGGCTCCTGTAATAAATAATAAACATAATATAGAAGTGAGAAAATAATGCATTTCCCATCACTGGTGTTGTGCAAAATGGTCGAAATGATAAGTGAGAGACACTGCACCTCCTCACTACCAAATGCACCAATACGTAACTGACGTCCAACGACCTGAAACTCTGTAGGATACAATACATTTTATCTAATGTATCTCTGGGAGTAAACTAAATGAATCCCTGCTACACAGCCAGCTGGAACCTCTGGGAACAAGGGAAAATCCACCCCTCTCCTCGATAGCCTTGTAATGAAATATATATCCTCCTCAATGGGTGTGTACCACTAGTTGATACCAACCTGGAAAGCCTGTTGGTGGGCATTCCACCTTCGGATAACATGTCTCAAAAACAAAATATGGCCCTTTGGGAAGTAGCCTCCTCATAGAACTTGAGGAGGCCTACCTGCCTTAGGAGCCCCTGCGTAGCTGCTGTAATAGGGAGAGGGTACGCATCTCTCTCCCTCTCTCATGCCTCCCACAGGCGAACCATGTTATAGTGCTCTGCCTGTTGTTGTTGTTGTTCCCCCTCTTCTCTCCTTTCACATCTTTGAGTACTTGATATATTAAATTTTTTTTTTTATTAAATGAAACGTGTATTTAGAAATATACATATATAATTTTTTTTGAAAAAAAAAATATAAAAACAGTTGGTGCGCCGAAAACACAGTCACGCACCGGTCCTGGAGCATCTTTCTATGCAGTGCACTAGCATCGGTGCACCTACTAATATTCAGAAAACCAAGGGCGGTGGTCCAGAAAAATTTTTAGCACACCGTTGACTATGTACGGTGTCAGGAGGGTGGTGCACTGACTAAACTCTACGTCCTGGGGTTTATAGTTAAGTCAGCAGATCGACCTCCTGCCATCATGACATAGTGAATGGTGCAGTCTTTTACAAGGCTGCACCATTGATGCAGTGAAATATGGAAATTCATGCCCTGAAAAAAATAGCCATCCCGGGGCAGCTATTTTTGTCAACGCACCGTGTCGCCTCTACTCCACTAGGTCAATGGTGTGGCTCTGTAACCAACCACACCACACTTTTTAAGAAAATTTAAAATAACAGGGTGCGCCTTCGATACTGCCCCGAAACTGGTGTGGATACCGTTAGCATCATTTTACCAGGCTTAACAGTTGACCCTGTCGAAATGTGGTATGTGGTGCGCTGACAACATTACCCGCCCTAGGGTGGATAATTCAGTCAATGCACTGTGTTGCCGCTATTCCACATTGTCAATAGTGCGGCCTGGTAAATGACCGCACTGCATTTTTTATTTTTTTTTAAAATAACATGGTGTGCATATCTGTATCGCCCCAGAACTGTTGCGGATATCATTAGCATCGATTGCAGTGTAGCTTGTAAATTTACAGGCAACACTGGAAATCGGTGCGAGCCAAATGGCTCAAGTGCACTGTGTGATAATTTTTTCTTTTTCTTTTAAATGGTTAATTTTAAGGTTATTTGAAATTATAATTTTCTAAAAGGCTTAATTATGGAAAAACAAGAAAAATACCTATACATTTGCCCATCAAGGAGGCATATTGGCTTTAGAATTTGCAAAAAAAAATTTGTCCACCGTTTTTTCCAAATTCAAGCTGGAGATTGGTGGGTAATACAAAAAAACAGTGCGTGCAATGAGTGCAATGGGAGCACTAATTTCAGGGCGGCTCATACAAGGATAAATTGCACCAGTGCTTGAGAGCTCTGTAGCACCGAGAAAATTGAAAATTGTGGTTTTTTGGCCACATTTTTTTTATTTAACCCTATTTTGGTGCGCGGGGTTTTAGCGGCGCACTGGTGTGTTTTCTTCATTCTGCACTAGGAAGTTTCTGTTTTCACATTCTTTTTATGAGGCACCGGTGTGGAAGTTTTGTAAAGAACTAGTTCATTACAGTAATACAACGCACCGGGCAGGTGTGTATAGAGCGCACAGTGTCCGGTGTGCCAATGTTTTGTGCAGTTTTTTGGCCGTAATTTATTTATTTATTTAACCCCATTCCAGTGCGCTAGGTTTTATGGGTGCACCATTGCGTTTGCTTAATTCCACATTGGGAAGTTTCTGTTTTCGCACGCTTTTTATGAGGCATTGGTGTGGAAGTGTTGTAAAGAACTGGTGTTCTATAGTAATACAAAGCACTGGGCAGGTGTGTACGAAGCGCACGGTGTCTGGTGTGCCAATGTTTTGTGCAGTTTTTTGGCCGTAATTTTTTTTTTATTTAACCATGTTTCAGTGCACAGGGTTTTATGGGAGCATCAATGCATTTGCTTCATTCTACACCAGGCGGTTTCTATTTTCGCGCGATTTTTATGAGGCACCAGTGCAAAATTTTTGTAAAGAACCAATGCGCTACAGTAATACAATGCACCAGGAGGGTGTGTACGAAGCACATGGTGTCTAGTGTGCGAATGTTTTGTGTGGTTTTTTGGCTGTAATTTTTTTTACTTAACCCTCTTCCGGTGTGCAGGGTTTTATGGGCGCACTGGTGTGTTTGCTTCATTTTGCACCATGCAGTTTTTGTTTTCACGTGCTTTTTATGAGGCACCAACATGGAAGTGTTGTAAAGAACTAATGTGCTAGAGTAATAAAATGCACCGGGAAAGTGTGTACGGAGTGCACGGTGTCCGGTGTGCCAATGTTTTGTGCTATTTTTTGGCTGTAATTTTTTGTTATTTAACCATGTTCTAGTGTGTGGTGTTTTATGGGTGCACCGGTGCGTTTAATTAATTCTGCACCAGGCGGTTTCTTTTTTCGCGTGCTTTTTATGAGGCACCGGTACGGAAGTGTTGTAAAGAACCAGTGTGCTATAGAAATATAATTCCCTGGGCAGGTGTGTATGGAGAGCATGGTGTCTGGTGTGCCAATGTTTTGTGCGCACCGGTGCATTTTATGGTGATAAGCGCACTAGACGAAATACATCTGCAACAACCTCTGCCCGCCAACCTCCTCTAGTAACCTCTGCTAGAAATAGATGTCTGGGGTATTTTTATAAGGGGTTCCTCAAAAAAATCCGCTAGAGGGTATTTTCCTTGTAGTGTAGGTTTCATATCTACCAAGTGTTTGACGAAATGCCATTCTCAGTTGGGGATGGTGAGGTCCAGTCCTGGTTTCAGTTTTGGTTTATAATGATTGAAGTCACGCATTTTATGATTTATGAAAGTAATATGGATTTCTGGGTAGAGGCTTAACCCCGATCCTGGAAAATAGCCTTAAATTCTGCATTTGTTGGCACAACACTGAGAAGAAAACTCCATAGTCACATGGAGGCAGGCTTGTGAGAGTGACTGGGGGTTTATACTTGCATGGAGGACTGGGAAAGGGAGCTCCTGGGGCTCTAGCTCAGGGAAATGTTAAGTTGGCTCAGGGGATGGACACCTCTAGTGATTGGGCTATGCTTGGAGGGTCCTGAGGAACTAGAGGGAGGTGAGTAAGGTACCTTTTTTTTACTCTATTTCCTTAAGGTCACATAAGAGATTGAGTCTTGTCATAGCAACCACTCATCTCATTTTTACCCTAGGTAAGCCGATGAAAGTGGGTATACATGAGGGGAGAGGTTTTGTTACAATTCCTCAAGGATGGTGAAGAAATTCTAAGGCATCCATGCTCAGTTCACTTTTTTGATCTCCACACATTGTTAGGTGTGATCACAATATGGAGAGGGTGGAAGTGTTTTAACCTATTGATTCCTTTGGTTGTCTTTGGATTGGTTTATCCCGCGATATTTCCTTAAGGTCACATAAGAGGTTGAGTCTTGTCATAGCAATCACTCATCTCATTTTCACCCTAGGTAAGCTGATGAAAGTGGGTATATATGAGGGGAGAGGTTTTGTTACAATTCCTCAAGGATGGTGAACAAATTCTGAGGCATCCATGCTCAGTTCAATTTTTTGATCTCCACACATTGTTAGGTGTGATCACGATATGGAAAGGGTGGAGGTGTTTTAACCTATCGATTCCCTTGGTTGTATTTTGACTGGTTTATCCTATGATATCCCACATTCATTGTTGGATTATGATGTGGGGGTGATGTTGAAAATATATTTGGCTAAACCAATCTATGGTCCGGTGGAATGTGGAAGTCCTGAACTTGGTTGGTATTTTTCTATGCTTAATAAAGCTAAGGTTCTATTATTTTTGGTAAGGAAATGTACTAGTTATTATGTGGCTTTAATGGTTGTTCTCTTATTTTTATTTACCTAATTATATTTCGGTTATAAGCATGGTTTTATGAAAGATTTTAGTCATGGATATTTTCATGTTTTCACTCATATCAGAATAAATAATGAATGCAAGACCTAATTGATGTTAAGATAGCTAATGAGGGAAGGTAGTGACCCTTATTTTTATACCTCAGATGAGTTTTCAATCCCCCATGTTCAGACTTGCATTCATGACTGTTAAACCCACTCCCATAAACATAATGGATATATGACAAGGTAAGCATGGATGCAATATTATTCACAATGATACATATTTTTCATACATTGGGGGTGACCGTTGGATTCATATTCTAGTGTCTCTTCGACTCCCTAAGACTCTTCATCTTCCACAATAACCCTAGAAGGATTAGGTGTTCAACATTCCCTCCCTTAATCTGAAGGGGTATGTATGAATCCAAGAAGAGAGTTGTAATACAAAATGGCAGCACTAAGATGACTATTCTCTCTAAAATGTTGGCATAAGGAGGTGGCTTAACGATGAGCAAAAACATTGGTACACTTAGTGTAGTTCATGGAACTCTTCCAAATCTGGAAAGAAGTTGAAATATTTTGCTAGAGGAAGTGCTCCTAATGTTTTGAAGAGGGAGACCTTCAACCTATAAGAAGGGAGTTCTAAAACCTGTGGTGGTTTAAGGATGACCACCAACTCTGGAATGCCTAATGCAATTCCTGGAAATCTTCCAAAACTAGCAAGAAGCTGAAGTCTTCTGCTAGAGGAAGTGTCCCCAATTATTTGAAGAGGAAGAAGCTCAACCTCACATAGATGGTTTAATGCTGACCACCAACCAAAGGCATGCTCATGGACATCTGTGTCTTTGGCTACAACTTTGGGTCTGGAATGGAAATTTGTGGCTTAGGCTCGCTTGAACTAATATGTCTCTAGCTACAAATTTGAATTTGGAATGGAAGGTTGTGGATCGGGCTCACTTGATGTGGCTTTGGAGCTTGTAAATGACCATCATTTTCCCCCCTGTGTGATACAAGGTAAGATGATGGAAAAAAATCAACTGCGAGAATGTTCAAAACTCTAGAACAAGTTCTGACATATTACTGAAACATCCTCTTGGTTACTGATGCCCATTTCCAAGAAGCGATCCATCCAAGATGAATCTTTGTTCTTGTAGGAGGCTTTTTTTTGAAACATTTGTGTCAATAATGAGTGTGCTAACTACATTTCTTGCACGGGTGAAGACCAAAATAGTGATCTTTCATATGGCCAACTTGGTCACAATTTTGGAATTTCATAATCTGTTGTGGTTGTTGTGGAAGAGGAGTAGAATATGGAACAACTAAAGGTGAAATTTCATAAAGAAATCATGCAATTTGAAATTCAATGGGCTTGGAATAGTCTAGAATATGAAAGGAAACCTCCTTGTCATATCCAAGACTTGGTCTATGATTTTATTAACAAGCTATTCCCAAGGTCTGATGATGGGCTTGGGAGGTGGAAAATGACCTTCTGCATCTGCATAGAAATATTCTCTTGAAATAGGCATTGAATGTGACTCAACCACATAATTATTTACTTGATTCTTATGGGAGTATATTTCAATGTTCTGAACAAAAATGGGTTCAGAATGATGACTCTGATGATGTAATTATTTTCTCTTGAAATTTCAGCAAGGGCTGAATATACCCATATGTAAAATAAATTCCTTCAGGCACGTCTAGTAGTGGAGAAGTGAATAACGCATGCCCTCCAATCAGTAAATAGTCAGCAGCCAAAAAATTGTGGTCCCACTCACTGAAATTTATCCTCTATGTAGCAAGGGAAATTTCCAGCAATGATAACACAACCTATCCACAGTTCAAATGGTACCGTGAGCCCTCAACTTGGAATACAAACACTGAAAATGATGAGAGTAAGCTCGACGCCCAATAGAAGGATTATACAGTCTATGGAGGATAATGAATGGGCTCCCTGAATGAAACACCCAACTCAACAACTAATACACAGTCTAGGGATTGGCAGCTCATTCAACGTTTGAATAGGGAACTTGTCATTAGCTAGTGAAGGGTTCTCTTGTAGAAATGTAACCCTACACTTCTCTTTGCTGCCTGTGAGCACTCCAAAAACCAACACGCTCAGCCAATAACTATTTTACCTCCCATAAATCCAAAGTAACTCGTGTAGTAGTGAGGAATGAAAATGGAATTATAGCATCTCTATTTCTTTAAGGAAAAACTCACCCACTCATAGAGGCAATAGATTCATTACTGCATGATGATGGAGAATCATTCCCTTTTTCCATCAATAATTTCACCAAAAACCTGGGCTTGCAACTTTTACTATAGGATTACGAGGGCGTAGATGTCGTTATGAGAGAATCACACAGAGAGGGAGTTACAATTTATTTTTATTGATGCGATGCAGGTCGTGTAGAGGGAGTTATAGCGTTTCCAATCAAGGTGGGAGTATCACACAGTGGGAGGAGACAAGGCTATGGAAATGGTGACGATTTTTTTGCTGATTAAGGCACTTCATTGGCTGGCTCAAAAGAGGGTCAAGTATATCGAAATGACACCAACTGTATCCCACTTCTGTCACCATTATGCGAGGATCCGAAGAGACAGTGCTTGGAGGCTGCAAGGATAGTTGGAGCGGTGTTGGGACAGGTCCAAGGAGTAGGTATGCAAATTATTTTCCAAGCAGTCACCTATGCAGACACAAATTATTTACTAAACAAATACAAATTTCAACTATCGATACATCCAAAGTGGGTAGGGATTATACTACAACAATTGAAAATGTCATGTCTGATGGGCTGGAAAATTGAATACAAACATAGATATAAAATTAGGTTGGGTCAGAAAACCATTGACTCAGAATAATTATGCAGGGTAGGATTACACCTATATCTTTGATACCATGTTAAACCCACTCACATAAACATAATGGATAGAAGATAAGATAGGCATGGATGGAATATTATTCACAATAATACATATTTATCATACATTAGGGATGACTGTTGGATTCATATTACAATTTATCTTGGACTCCCTAAGAATCTTCAACTTCCACACTAACACTAAAAGGATCAGGTGTCCCACAATGACCTATAGGTTGCATATCTACTAAGTGTTTGACAAAAATCCAGTCCTAGTTGGGGATGGTAAATTCAAGTCCTAGTTCTAGTTTTTTATTTACAAGAATTGTATTCATATGCTTTATGAGTTATGGAGTTTCATAGTTTCTTGGGTAGAGCCCTAGCCCTAGCCATGGAAACCTTAATTCTCACAGTTGTTGGCACAACACTAGCAGAAAAAGGCCATAGTTACACTAATGCAGGCCTATTGGAGTGACTAGGAGCCATAGTCTCTTGGAGGCCTTGGAAAGTGAGCGACTGGGGCTATAATTCTGGAAAAATGTGAGGTGTTGCAAGGGTTAGATACCTAGAGGGGGTGGGTTACTCTTGGAAGTCTTGTTGAACATGAGGGAATTCAATAATATCTTGTTGTATCAACTCGATTTCCTTAAAGTCATCTAGGATGTTGAGTCATATAATAGTGACCCTGATCTCATGTTTACCCCAAGCGAGCTAGTGAAAGTGGGTAAATGTGGGAGGAGGTGTTACACAACATTTCCCATAATCTCAAAGGGCCATATCACAGAGCCTTGATTTTCTTATCAGGACCCTATATCCTCTCCTTGTTCAATTTTAATCATACTCTATCTTCCACCTTCAATGAATTCAATGTTCTATGTTGATCATCCCTGGCATTGCATTTTACTTTTGAGTTTTGTAGCATATCTTGTACTTGTATACAGATCCACCTTATCTTCTCAACAATTTTTTCTTGCCTTAAGGAATCCATATAAGATCCTCCTTCACTCCTCTTTGCTACCCATATGCAATATCCAAAGGTGTGGGTGGAAAATATCAAAAACAAGATTCAAATCGAGACTTACTAGTAGAAGTTTGGATTTTTCTATTATAAGAGTATTGTATATATCCATATTTTTTTCCCAAGACTTTGGACGCTTCTTATTATAACCCCTCAAAAACTGCATGAAATTCCTATAGAGTACTTTTTTCACATCTATATGTGGATGGAATGTTGTATACCTCTTCAACTTCATGTTCATCTTCTCCCATAATGTAGTCCGAGATTCAATGAGAAATCTTGTGTCCATTTCTAGAATGAAGCTCCTAAATATCCCAAAGTAAACCTATTCCTTTCAAAAAAAAAAGTTCACTACTACATTCCCACTAATGGTGTAGAAATTACACCAATGGATTCAATCTGATCATGCAGTGTACTAAAACATGATACTGAATCCTTCTACAATATTTTGTAGAATATAAATCATGATCGCTCAATCACATGCAAGTAAGAGAAAGAAGTAAATCAATCGCACAACACAATATTTTCTTGGGGAAAGAAACTGCTCAGAACCCCTCCATTTTTATTGTATAATCAACAAAGGAATCATGAAACAATACAATTCATGCATGCTCACAAGAAGCTCATACACTCTACCAATTGTCTCACACTAATCTTGGAAAAATTGGACCAATAGTTGTGGTGAGTATCAATGTACCCCACAAATATTCCAACCTCTACTATTGGTTCTATATTCTTCCTAGAATATTTCGTCATATGGAACTATACATATGAGCTAAAATTTTTAAAATATGAAACATTCAGTTTCTTACCTGAAAAATTCCCCTTCAGTGTACTCATGCCAAGTATCCGATGAGGACTACGGTACTACACAAATACTGTGGTGTTGCACGCCTCTGCCCACAGATGAAACAGTAGGCCTTGATCATGTAAAATAGCTCATACTACTCCCACAATTGTTTTGTTCTTTATTTCTACAACCCCATTCTGTTTTGGGTTATGAGGTGTAATCAATTCTCTCTGAATTCTTTCTTTGGCACAGAAGTTCTCGAATTCATTAGAGATATACTCACCACCATTGTCACTCCTTAGAGCCTTCACCTTATTCCCTGTATATTTCTCTACCAATGCCTTGAACTAAAAAAACTTGGAGAATGTTTGATATTTCTTCTTTAGAAAGAAGATCCAACACTTTCTAGAAAAATAATAAAAAAAAAATCACATAATACCTTTTCTTTGTTGTGGAAGTTGTAGGGAATGGTCCACACATGTCTGAGTGAACTCTCTCAAATATTGTCGCTGCTCAGTTTTCGTTCTCATGAAAGGTGTTATTTGTATACTTCCCCATGGTACATCCCTTGCATGTGTCTATTTACACAAGTGTACCCTTTGGAAGACCTGTAGAAATCTGCTGCATGATCCTCAAAGCACTATGGTGTAGATGGCCCAATCTCATGTGTCATAACTCACCTGTATCCCAGCTCACCACCTCCCCTGATTTACTTCTCAATGCTGCATAGCCACATACATCAAGTTTTTAGAGATTCTTCACACAAACCCCAATGTTATTTACATGTCCTGTGGCTTTGTGATGAAGGAACGTATTTCCTTCACTGTAAACCACATCATATCCAAGATCCTCCAACATAGCAACTGAAACTAAATTATTTTTCAAGCCTGGTACATCCATGCCATAGTTTAAGATGAAAGGTTTACCTGACTGTCTCTGGAAAGTAAATATAACAATCGTAGTAAACCTCCCGCAATCACCCATCTTGATGTGCATCTGAAGATCCATCTCCTCCAAGCTAATAAATAGTTCTTTGTTTCCCATCATGTGGAAAGATGCTCCACTATCCAAGTACCACATAGATCCCATAATAGTTAACACAATGAATGTGATCAGAGAGAATTCCAACTCAATCTATGAGGCCAAAGCTTCACCCGCTGCAGCTCTTGGAGCCTTTGATGTTCTTCTTCTTTTGTGTACAATTTGTGGCATAGTGTCCATGATCATGACAGTAAAAAAATTTCACCTTTGACATGTCACACTTCTTTCTTTCTTTGCCAATTTCAGATTTGGAATGGGACTTATTCCCCTTCCCCTTATTTTCCTTACCATCCAAGGCACAATTTTCCTCATCCTCAGTCTTGGATGAGCTTCCATCCCTAGTATTCTGGTGAAAATCTTCTTGTAACAAATCCGACCATAGTTGCTCCAATCTGGTAAATTCTCCCTCCCAATCACAAATTCCTGGTAACTATGCTATCTCTTGGGAAGGCCTAGAAGTGCTAGGCTCACCAATTCATCATCAACTTTAGTAATCCAAACACTTAAAAGCTCATCTTGACATTGAGTGAACTTGGTCAAGTATTTCTATATTGTGTTGCCCTTCTTCATTTTGATTTTCCTGAGCTTGTCCTTGAGTGCCAATTTTATGTGGTCATTGCTACTTTGAAACCTATCTGTCAAGGCCTTCCACATAGCATACGAAGTTTCCTTGCCATGGATTCTTGAGACACTATGATCTCGAACTCCCTCTAATAAGATCCTCCTTGTCTTTGCAACATTCTTCCTCCATGCTTCATGCTGCGCAGTATCAGCCTAATTGGATTTAGGAATATCAGTTTCAATGAACTTGTTCAACCCATTATCGTCCAATAATGGATCCATATTATCCCTCCATGCAATATAGTTCAAATTTCCCTTGAGTGCATATTCGAGTCTCAAGCATGTGAAAGAAATCCTAGTCGACTTCTAGTTCCAAAGAATGTATGTGAAAACTTGAATGTTGTTCAACACAAACTCAATTTCTTCTCCATTATTGTGATTCCTAGCACTCTGATACCATGTAGAAATTAAATCAATGGATTCAATCCAATCATGAAATGTACTAAAACAAGATAATGAATCCTTCTACAATATTTATGAAATATAAATCATGATCGCTCAATCACATGCCAGTAGGAGAAAGAATTAAATTAGTCACACAACACAAGATTTTCCTGGTGAAAGAAACTACTAAAAAACCCTCCATATTTATTGTATAATCAACCAAGGAATCATGAAACAGTATAGTGCATGTGTGCTCACAATAACCTCATACACTCTACCAATTGTCTCACATTGATCTAGGAAACATTCGACCAATACATAGCCAATTTTTAGCCCACCTTCAAGTTGCCTTGCTCATGCAATCCCTAGGAAAAATAATTCCTATTATATAGGAATTACAACCTTCCTTGACTTTGAAATCCATCATGGGCATCTTTTGGCTTTATAATTGCACTCAAGAAATTCGCTATTAATACAACTAATATTTTACTTACCTTTAACATTTGTCTCAACTAGGTCGTCATCATAATTGACATGCATGCAGCTAATAATAGTGAATCATGAGTTACTTGGTAGATCACTACTTGTGAATTAAATATAAATTAATTCACTTGACCTTCCACTAGCTCATCACTCATTTAGAACTAGTTGAACTGATTTTAACTCAGTTAATTTGATTTAACTGATTGCAGTCACACCACACTAGTGCTATAACTGCAACTGGACCCATCAAATAATAGAATCACTCTACATGCCTCACCTTTCACCCCCAACTCAAAATTCTTGGGCTAACTAAGTCTATCACACTTAGTTAACTATTACAAGTTTTTATGAGATAATATTACAATTTATTTAAAAATTAGACAGCCACATTTAGCACTAATGTTTCACTTAATTCCTCACTCATGTGTGATTGGAATCCCACACTATTATGTGGTGCATTTTCTTGTTGAATTTCAACAGATGGTGCTTTTGTAGATAATTAGAACACACATCTTGTTAAATATGTCAAAAACCATAAACAAGTATTCATGTTCCTTCCTATTTGTTGGTAAACCTCCCATAAAGTCTATGGAAATTTTTTCCCAAGGATGAGTAGGTATAGGTAAGGGATTGTATAGACCTTGTTTCCTACTACCAATTTTACTGGTACAACAAAGAATGCATCCTCTTATGAACCTAGCTACCTCTTCCTACATCCTAGGCCAATACACATAACTTTACAACCTGTCCACTATATTCCCTACACCAAAGTTCCATGTTACCATGGAGGTGCAATCCTCTATAATCAGTTGCAATCGTTCACCTTTAGGAACACAAATTATTTAGCCTATAAAGTAGCCTGTGTTGGAGATGGTAGTCAATTGCGTTGTCACTATCATGTATGTGACTATAGCTCTACAACTGTTGAAACACCCCCTTGAAGTCCTCATCCTTTGAGTATGACTCTTTGTATGCATCACAGATAAATGGCTCCATGTGCATCATAGTTCCCAAAGTTGTGAACTATTACAACATACCTTCCATACTAGGTTGGAGAGTACCTCTCACTGCAATTATTGATAATTATGATAAATTAATGATATAATAAATACTAATAACATGGTCCATAAATACAATATTTCAATGCCCATGTTAAATAAAATATTTCAATGTTGACTATATAAATATTTCTACATTTTGGCCATTTTTCAAGTACATTTTTTTGTCAATTTTGTTTGAAACCCAACAAATATTTTTTAGAATTGCAGGTTTAAGCTACTTAGTCTACACAATCTACTTACACAAACGGATTTTCAAGACATTGAATCCATTTATGCATTCAAAAAGGCAATTTAAATAATAAAAATATACATATAGTATGTATGCATATGTGTGTGTGTATAAAGTATAGATCCATATTAACCAAAAATCTATCAAGTATCTAAAGGGATCAAATCTTTCTAGGTGTAATTTTTTTTCAGGTTTTGAGCTATAAAAGACGTTTGCACCTCAAAAATTTGATCTCCTAGGGCTCGTTAGATCCATACTACTATAAATCTATACTGTTAATCATTTACAAAACAAGTATTGAAATAATTACCTGATATGTCAAACCAACTCACCATAAAAAAAAGGTCCACTATATAGAAAATACACTAATAATATTATTCGTAGTGGAATTATAATGAAACAAGGATGGTTTCTAAGCAAAAAGTCCTTGCTAAGTAGGATGTGTATGTTTCCTTTGCATGAGAACTAGTAGTGAGCAACAACAATAACATAGGTGAATAGCACAATGTTTTCATCCTAGCTATCTCTAGCCATATCATAAACAAATTCCATGGATTTTTTGTTTGTTCTTCTCTATGGACAGGGGCTTGTTTCTTAGAACAACTAAAAAGGTCATATAAAACTAAAACACACAACAAAATATTGTATTCTTGTAGCATGTGGTGTGAGATGCTTATCGTTCATGGTGATTGTTGAAAGGCTTATGTTTTAAGTTGAAAGTTGAAAGTTATAGCTACATGGGCCCCCCTCAGCGCTTCTCTAATCAAGTAAAATAACAATAATTATAGGTCTATAAATAGGTATACAAATAAACTTCAATATAAAGGAAACCAAAATTTCTCTAGCTCCATTATAGGTCAAAAAAATGAACGACTTATTCCTATAATAAGACTGAGGCATTATTTTTCGTTAGTATTTCAAATGAAAATTTCCATGGCCATTATATGGAAAAAAATATATCATAACAACTTTAACTCAGGGCAGGTGACTATATACTATATGTGTGTTCCTAACAGATGTTGTGATCAACGCTAGTTGTAGAAGTGGTAGGGGTTTTTGAGGAATCAAAAATCCAATGGTGAGGTCAATGTCTACAAAGAACTAAGGGAAAGATAAAAACGATTAAAAAGTGAAAAATGACACTTGTTTAAGAGAGTTCCTAAGAGAAAATTGACTCTTGCATAATGTTTTTTAACACATTTCCCAAGATAAGAAGTTTCCTCATGAGGAAATTTTCATAGATTCCTCTCTGAAGGGGCCTTCAGGTCACCTAATGCACTATAGTGTATCTCTTAGACCATTTGATTTGGTTCTTTTTGCAATGTAAATCTAAGAGAAAGATCTATCCATCTGATTATAGTTGTATGAGTTTTAGTGAAGGCCTCCCAGATTTTATGAGGAAGGAAAAGCATGTTAGTTTTCACTATGGAAGATTTCCTCTGATTGGACCAAAGAAGGAGTGTGAAGGAGGAGATCTATTTGAAGGTATTGTTGATCATGGAGTGAGCTGAAAATTTTCCATCATAGCCTGAGATTCAAAACAAGGTGTTGAGGAAGACAAAGACCATCCCCACCACAAACCTTGATTCTCT
This sequence comes from Pinus albicaulis, assembly GCA_034641835.2. Classification (NCBI taxonomy): domain Eukaryota; kingdom Viridiplantae; phylum Streptophyta; class Pinopsida; order Pinales; family Pinaceae; genus Pinus; species Pinus albicaulis. The sequence continues at coordinate 445,322,533 of CM076570.1, forward strand.
TACTCCCAACACTAACAGTGGAATGATATTTCTATTACCCCACACATTAAAATCGAATTCTGATTTCTCTTACCCCATTCACTAATAGTGAAGGAAGTGAAGTAAGAAATGAAAGTGTTGAAAACTATAGGAAATCTCTAGAGTTTCATCTGTTGACAAATGTCAATAGTCTACAGACTTCACATTTTTTCAAAGGGGTCTACCAACAAAAACTAAAATAGAAAAGCCATCACAAGCTGGTAATTTCAAACGAATGATACAAAACCTTGGTTTGTGCGAGAAGAAAAATGTATATACGTGAATCCTCACAACTCCATTCCCCACCACATAGTTTGTTTGAAATATATGGAAATCATAAAATTTACAAGAGGTATGGAATTTTATATTGTCTCAAATATTTTTATTAGGTGACAAATATACTGTAAAAAAAACGTCTAGACATGAAGAACCTACAAAATAATAATGAATAATTGAAGAGTAATGTAGAACTGTAGCTTTGACTAGAGAAGAGAAAGGAAGGAAATCTTAAGCATGTCTTATGTTTAACATAGAAGAATATGTTAGGAAGTTGGTATAATAACTGAAGTGTTTCTCCAATGTATGGAAATCCCATGGGGCCTGGAGGCAATTGTATACATCTGAAAAATAACACACAATTGCATAGTTTTACAAGTTTATAATATAGTCCCACAAATATCAAGTATTCTAGTAGAAGTAATACCATTGTATTCATGCTATTCAATCGACACTGGCCAATTTAGTTGTAGACCTTCATTCAATAGCCTCCCAGTCTCATTATTTTTGTTTCAAGTGCAAATGGAAATAGAGATTAAGAAAGATTGAGAGTGTGAAGCATATCCAGAATTCAAACAACTTCAAAGAGTAGCACTCTTAAATTAAAACAAACCAATAAAAACAATAATGAATTAAGAATAAAAATAGTTAAAAAAACATTGAAACAAGAGTTGGAAACGAAATTGAGATGTCAAGTTTTAGGCAAAAACATTTTATTATTCCTCCCTCTTCCATGACTTTGTGTGAGAAAAAGGAGGATTTCATTTTGGATTATTATGAGTTCACATACTTAAATGATGGTATATAATGCCTTTCATGGACTAAATAAGGATATCATGGCCATAGATTTATGATTTAATGACTTGTTAATTTGTACCTTTTGCAGTGTGTAGGATAAGTTCTTACTAGACCTAAGAGCTTATGATAAGGGGAAATACTAAATAAGAACATGATGAATGTTTTTTAAAGTATGGGAGATGAAAATCTCTTAGTAACATGGATACGCCTGAATGTAAGAACAATTGTTTGAGAAGACCTTTTGCGACAATTTTGTTCTCTCCACCTCACTTGTTGAAGCATAGATGCCTAGTCAAATCTTACATGATTAGACATTATACAAGTGAACATTATCCTTTCAATGTTATACCTTGAAGCTTATTTATAAACTGATATCATGATTTTATATGAATATTATCCTATTTTATTTTTCAGGTTGAAAATATGTCTTAGGATTGAAAATAATTGATGATTGTTTTAGTTCCATGACATCTCAATGAGGTCAAGGGTGTAATAAAGAAGAAGTAAAAAATTTCATTGGACGGCTCAAGGAATAGGTGCCTATGGGTTCAAGCCTAGCCTCTGATGGCTCGGTCATACAGACATCCTTGAAAGACCTAACATTGTGCCAAATTTTTAAAATATCTTATGTTTATTTGAAAATTAAATTTGGACTAGGAATGTCCTCCTCATAGTCCATGAAGTCCAAAATATCATTTTTTGTGAAAATTTGAATCACCTAATTCAAATACACACACACCAAACATAAAACAAGATATAAAACAAATGAATGGAACTTTGTTTCAACTAAGTATCATACCCTGAAATGTGATTGCCCATATATAGTACTCCTAAACCAACGTTCTCTTCTTTGATATACAAGCACCAAAAGGATCGCTACGTTAGGCCAACTGTAGTGTGCACTATGTAGTGCACATGTTAAACCAAATAAAAAATGAATGAACAAAAAACATATAGTATGTTGTTTTGAATGAATGTTTGGTCACAACACTTTCTCTATTTTTCTTTCCCATATTTGGTCTTAATGTAGTTTCAGTGTTATGCCATCACACAACAAATCAATGCAGCTTTTTGTGTTATTCCATCACACAACATGTAAACAAATTTAAGTGTGAAATATAGTTCAAGGAATAGAATGCCTATTAATTAAACTCAACAATCACAACAATGATAGGTTATGGGGGGCTTGATTGGACATTTGCCACATCCATCAACGAATTAGTCAAAGTGGAAAGGAATAAGGGTAACCTTGGATAGGGAATTGGTAGTGCCCATTCATATACCTATTCACTGAGCACTATGGGGTCATTCCAATGACACATACCTATATAATATTGTTGTATTTAAGATTACCAAGAATTCCTTATGTGTTTTAATAGCATATATCAACCAAAAAGATAAGAGAAAACTAAAACACACAACAAAATATTGTGTGCTTGTAGGATGTGGTTTGCACATTACTCAATAGAGGAAAGGGATATCAATGATCTCGTTAAGTTATTAATTAACCAAGGAACTAAAAAGGATATCCCATACAATCTTCATAGTGTATTAACAATGTTAACAAAGCACAAACCATAGTTTCCTAACATAATAAGGTATTATGATTCCAATCTATTTTGCAATGAATAGGAGTCCATTTTTTGAAAAATATTCAATCTAAGGACAACATATTGATATAAATTTTGGACAAATAATATAAATAGTAAATGTATATGACATAGATTATGATTTATATAATTTAATGTGATGGTGTAATTATACGCAGTGACCAGTCACAATTTTTGATAAGTCACGAGAGGGTCAGATGCATGGAGAAGGATAAGAGAAAAAAACTCCCAAATATGCATTAGAAAATACTACCACAAATGTGTATTCCTAAAAAATAAACTAGTTATGAAAAGCATCTAATTTTTTAATATTGAAAGCCATGAGCTTGGCTATATCAGGTAATGTTAGGTATGTTGGACTCCCACTCACAAACTGACAACCTTGTTGCACCATCATTTGATTGTAGAGAATGAATCAAACCCAATAATGTCACAAAAAATATCTCCCAAATATTTGAACATTTCCTACAACAAAATATGAAATCTTGAGACTTTTTCAAGAAGGATTTTTTATTTTTGTATGAACAATGGAGAATGTGTGAAGAGTACTTACAACCGGCAAGAGCTAGGTATGTATAGGCATGATCTAAATTTATGCAAGAACACGACAGATTACACAAATAACCATAAATACAAAGATGCAGTGGAAATAACACCTCATTTAATTAATATCAAACAACTGAAATTTTTTTACATACAGAATGGAAATAAAATAGCTAGGGTGCTGGTAGCTTATTGTAATATCCCAAAATTGGGACTGCTCAGCAAACATGCACTAAAAACACATTTCCAGAAATATATGTTATAAAATAAAGAAATTAACTCTTGGATCCTGTAGATCAGTCAATGTACAACCTAAATCCAAGAATAGAGCTGAAACAAATCAAACTAGGTGGATTAAATAGATCTCCCACACCTAGGATTGCTAAAAAGAGCTAAAACCCCAAACACTGCAACACACGAATTTCTGCATAAAGTGAATGCATATTATAATGAGGGTATGTACACATAATATGGAAGATACAATTAGATATAATATTATATTAAACAATATGCTCAGAAAAATGAGATCTAGTCTCCTTTATACAAAAACTAGAGAACCCGGGAAGGGTTTCTAGGAATACACCCTGAATACAAATGGTGATCTTCAGCAATATGAATAAATAATCATTGAAAACTGAAGCACAAGAGTATGTAAGGCTGTAATAATTTATACCTAATACAGATTTTATCAAAGGTCTCCCCTCATGGAAGAATCCACTCTCGAATCACCGGAAAACTCCCCGAAAGAGCCACAAAAGACACTGTTGAAACTGCCTTGCAGAAATAATGCAATTCCAAAATGGAATAATGCTGTAAGTGATGGTAATGTGGTGTATTCCCATCAAATATCTGATATCAGCCCAATAATTCTCCAAATTGATCCTCCAATGGAAGGAAACTTCCCTCCTATGCAAAACCAACTCAGAAAATGGGTTTCTCAACCCTCCCCCGCAACACCCTACAACTCAACACAACCTCCTGTAGAAATTGTGCTAAAAATGAAGAATGAAGCTTGGCACCAATGCCATATGTGAGTAATGATAGATCAGGTCTCTCCCAAGAGCTACTCAAAGGGAAGAGAAGGAATTCCTGAACAGGAATACCTTAGTGTTGAACAACACCGACAATCTTAGCTAAACAACTAAAGAAAGAAAAGTCTAAACAGACATCAAAATACAATTCATAAGCTAACCCCCAAATGGCTGCCATCCTCTTCCTTATAAACTGAGTGAGCCTTCTCACCTTGGGTCCCACTCAATAGGGTTTCCAACATCACACAAACACTGTCCTTCCAAAACTACGTTGTGCCTTCATTAGAGCCATTCCTCTAAATTGCACTGCTTGATTTGATCAAGATTGACCTCTTCAACTTGCTTAAGCCCTTTTCACACCTAAGGGTCTTCAATCCAGCTCACATATAGCTATCTAGGCTGAACGACATTCACATTGAGCTCTTTTATTTGGTAATCCACTCCTCCTACATTTATGTTGTTGATTTGGTCAAACTTGGCCTTGTCCACATGAAAAATGTCCCTGTTCATACATGAGAGTGTAAAATCCAGCTGACATTATGATCCCCTTACACACTATGACGGATTTTACCCTTATTTCTGAAATGCATGGGCCTCCTTACCCTTTTATTCATATCCTAAGTGAAATTATCAAAATTTAATATTCTAATTTGCTGCATGCAAATTTTGGAATATTACAGTCCTCCCGTACCAAATGTTGCTTGTCCTCGAGCAATTGCAAGGATAGAACTGAAGAGCATACTCTTCTCCCCCTATAGAAACCTCATAATATAAAATCCTCCAAGGATTAAGGTGTTTCATCATCAATATATCTCCAAGTTTCCCCTCCCAAGTAAACAAGCTAGCTTTCGGTGAACAACCCAAATAGCTATCATTATGTGACAGTAATATATCAATGGAAGAAAAAATGGGTGGTCTAAAGGCCTCCTTAAGGCATGTGGTCTGATATATATCGGGATCTACAATCCCCATATCAATCTCCCATCCCCAAGCTATCATCCATACAAAAAGAGTTTCCTACCAACATGGCAACTATTGAAAATCCTCCTCCACCTTGAGCTCCTACAAATTAGGTGGTCTAAAATTCTGAAAATGGTAGACAAACTGGCCTACCCCACGTTGTCCTCCTCTCCACTTAAGATAAGTGCAGAGAATTTGTTGATCTTGGGCTGCAATAATGTTTCCCTCAAATGGCAAGAAGGAAACTAGATCTCCAAATATCCCTTTCCCAACGTTGTGAACCAAGCTAGCCCAAACCATCTCATACATGATGGATAAGAAATCACCACCATATGGCATCCTATCCATCTCATGGTCCTCCTCATAAAGAAAAAAATATTTTTATGTAGTGGCCATATCTCTTCCCATGCTCCCCTTAGAACATGTAATGCAGAGAGTGTGGGGATCCTTCTCCCCAAAGAACACATCCACCCAATGTGTTTCTCCCCCAATCATGCTCCCCATAAAGGTAAGAACAACATCAAAAAATGGGCTCATGATTAGCATCAAAATGAAAGAAAGACTGAAGGTTTCATGTGTTGCTGGAAGGTACCAACAGTCTCCCAAGTGGTCACAGCACAGTCTTCCCCACTGCAACTTCAGAAAATAGCATGGCAGGTTGTTTCTTGACAAATGGTAGTTGTGTAAGTCATGACTTCTACTAGAAAATAGTAAATGGCTGAATGTATCAACTGAGCATGCAAGGAGTAACCAAAAAATTTCCCAAGGTCATATAATAGATGGATGTATCCATCATAAAGCTGGCCAAAAATGGTCCATGGAGCCCAAAGAAAAACTTTCCCCTTTGTGGAGCAAAGCACTGCAAAGAAATGGTAAGAGGATGCAAATATTGTGTTGAACAATCAATAAATGAAAAAATAGAATTCTTGCCATGTAATGAAAGTAAGATGATGATAGGATCCATAAATGAGTCCTCCATAGTGGTATGACATACTCTTATGAAGAGGAATGAGCCATATGATGCATGAAGATCCTCCTTCTCATGCTTGGAAGTCCAAGTCAAGAAGAACATACCATAGTAACAGATGAATCCATTAGGGGAATTTTGAGGTCTAACATAGGCCTCCTAAGGAAATAATAAAATAATAGCTAAACCAATAAAATAATATTTATGAATTTGCAATTCACTTTTTGCACAAAAATCCATGTAACCATAGTTAAATTCAATTCAAAATTTGTACCAAAATAAAATTAATAAAAAAATTGTATTTATGTGACTATAAATAAGAATGTATTTTTCAAGAACAATTCATTATTATTGCACAACTAATGCATTTGTCCTTTGTACTTAAATAACTTAAAATAAAATATAAATATAATTCATAAATTGTTAATTATAAAATATATTATTAATTAAAAATTTATATTATTTAAATTATATAATAACATGTAATTAATATACTATCTAAAAATAATATAATATAATATATGTAATATAAAAATGAATATAATATATATTCTATAACATTTAAATTATTTTTCACAATATTATATATACTAATATATAATATTAATATAATCATAATGAAATGAATTGAGTTTTATGAAATGAATATATAGTTTAAAAAGAAATATTTGAGAATATACAAATATAATATTTATTGAAAAGTGTGTAAGTATATGAAGATTGTGTAGGGATATGCATTGTTTCTTTCAAAAAACATAAATGACAATAATAATATTTTATTCAAAAAGTGTGAAATGACATTTATTATGAGTAATTTATTTTATGACTTTAAAAGTGCTTAGAGCACTACCATAGTTAACCTTGAGTTTTTATTCACCATTGAGAATGTGACAAGTAAGTACCTTTAACTCAAGAAATGCCACCTCAACCATTAGGGATGATGTCATCCCCTAAAATTTGATTGGTTCTCATAAAGTGAATTTTGATTGTACATTTTCCTTAGGAGGCCTATTTTAGACCTCAAAATTCCCCTAATGCATCCACTACTCTATCATTCTCACCTCCTCCTTGTCCATCAAGTGAATCAAATGTGAAGTGATCATGGGGACACTCCATCAACAAGTCCCTGCTCCAAGGTGATAGTGTTGTTGGCCTATGCAAATAGGCTTCTGCGAACTCATAAATCCATCCTTTGACATGCCCAATGTCAAAGAATCCTCCCATAATGTTTCCATATGCAAAAAGCTCCTTTCAAAGTGGACGTACTTTCAGATCATCTAACTCTAAGGAGTAGCCTCCTTGCACCATGATAGTGCCATATCCTACTCCTGCAACATCATGCAAAATGTGAGAGAAAATCTTCCCTTGCTCTCTCCCAATCCTCCAAAGCAACAAAAATTTTTTTGCCTCCTCATACCTCCATCATGCCAACCATGTGGTGAAAATATAATGATCATATCATCATGATGCATCCACACTTCTTACTACCCCATGATGAAAGTATCCTGCCAAGTCCCTTCCATCCACATACCCTTGGGGAAAGGATATGTCCTATGATGGCCAAACTCCTTCAAGAGTAGCCAACGCAGCCAAGCCTCCTGCTGCCTAGTGTCATATATTTGCAAGTTGCTTACCAGCTTCTTGCTCTCCATCCACTCCCATTCCTCCCAATGTGAGTGCCTCCCATCATGATCAACCTTGGTACCCTTCCAAAGAAGACTACCGTTCTTCCAATATGATTTGTTGAAACAATAGGAGATGAAAATTTAGGCATACCTTGATGAAATTTGGAAGTATCTTGTATGGATGTAAGGGCTTCTACCTCCAATATGTTGGCTCCTCCAACTAAATATGTTGAGGGCTGCTCCCCCATAACTGTGACAGCACTGGTACAAGTTTCCTCCACTGGTGGTGAGAGTTTCTTCTCCTATGATTTTCCTTCACAAAATTTCTCCATCAACCTTTGAGTGAATTCAGTAAAAGAAACCACTCTTGCATGGCTCAAATGGCTGAACCACCATATTTTTTCTTCACCCTCTAGGTGCAGCGCTGCAATATCTACAACCTCCATTTCTACCACCGAATGTAGGAGGAGGAATGCATCAAGTTTCCGTGCCCAAACACTTGTTGCAGGTGACCCATCAAAAGTAAACAATAGAAACCTATTTCCCTTGATCATTCCTTGGCCACACGGCCTTCTTTCTTCCTCCAAATGAATGAACAGAGGGAAAGCTAGGGTCTCCTTGAAGGCTCTAGGTTGAGATTTGTACCCAACAAGGTATTCACTTAGAATTATGTGATCCAAGTGTCCTCCATCTTCCGGAAATTTGTCCTCCCTCTCAAAAAGAAAGGACATGTTCCACTGATTTGGAGCTCTCTGAAACACTGGTCTCCTCTTCTGATCAGAGGAAGTGCATGGCTCTTCCTTCTCTTGAAACTCTCTAGAAGTTTCACTGCTCCTTTTCTCTTCTCCTTGTTCAACCTCCTCGAAGAGGTTCTTACTAGATCTGAAAAGTGATGAGAGCAAGCTCATCCTTCCAATAATTTTGTCCTTGCTCTTTATTTTATAGCCCATTGTCTTGAAGTCCATAGGCTGAGCCAAATATTTTTCTCCGATACCACTGTAATATCCCAAAATTGGGACTGGTCAGAAAACATGCACTAAAAACGCATTACTAGCAATATATGCTATAAAATAATGAAACTAACTCTTGGATCCTGTATATAAGTCAATATAAAACCTAAATCCAAGAATAGAGCTGAAACAAATCAAACTAGGTGGGTTAAACAGATCTCCCACACCTAGGATTGCTGAAAAGAGCTAAAACCCCAAACACTGCAACACAAGAATTTCTGCATAAAGTGACTATGTAGTATAATGAGGGTTTGTACACATAATATGGAAGAGACAAATATATCTGATATTATATTAAACAATATGCTCAGAAAAATGAGATCTAGTCTCCTTTTTACAAAAACTAGAGAACTCGGTAAGGGCTGCTAGGAATACACCCTGAATACAAATGGTGATCTTAAGAAATATGACTGAATAATCACTTCAAAATAAAGCACAGGAGTATGTAAGGCTGTAACAATGTATATCTAATGCATATCTGGTCAAAGGCCTCCCCTCATAGAAGAATCCACTCTCCAATCACCGGAAAACTCCTCGAAAGAGGCACAAAAGGCACTGCTGAAACTACCTTGCAGAAATAACGAAATTCCAAAATGGAATAACACTGTAAGTGATGGTAATGTGTTGGCTTGCTTCCAAAGATCTGATATCAGCCCAAGAATTCTCCAAAGTAATCCTCCAATGGAAGGAAACTTCCCTCCTATGCAAAAACAACTCAGAAAATGGGTTTCTCAACCCTGCCCAGCAACACTCTGCAACTGAACACAACCTCCTGCAGAAACTGCGCTGAAACTGAAGATTGAAGCTTGGCACTAATGCCAGATGTGAGGAATGATAGATCAGGTCTCTCCCAAGAGCTACTCAAAGGGATGAGAAGGAATTCCTGAACAGAAATACCTTAGTGTTGAACAACACCGACAATCTTAGCTAAACAGCTAAAGAAGGAAAATTCTAAGCAGAAATCAAAAAAAAATTCATAAGCTAACCCAAAAATGGCTCCCATCCTCTTCCTTATAAACTAATTGAGCCTTCAACTTGGGTCCCACTCAATAGGGTTTCCACCATCACACAAACAATCCCCCTCCAAAACTGTGGTGTTCCTTCATTAGAGCCACTCCTCTAAACTGCGCTGTTTGATTTGGTCAAGGTTGACCTCTTCAACTTGCTTCAACCCTTTTCACACCTAAGGGTCTTCAATCCAGCTCACATATAGCTATCTAGGCTGAACCCCATTCACATTGAGCTCTTTTATTTATTGATCCAATCCTCCTACATTTATGTTGTTGACTTGGTCAAACTTGGCCTTGTCCACATGCAAAATGTCCCTATTCACACATGAGAGTGTAAAATATAGCTAGAATTATGATCCCCTTACACACTATGAGGGATTTTACCCTATTTCTGAAATGCATGGGCCTCCTTACCCTTTTAATCATCTCCTAAGTGACAATAGCAAAATTTAATATTCTAATTTGCTGCATGCAAATTTTGGAATATTACACTTATCTCTAAGAAGAGATGTGGCAGCAACAGGCCTCTAAAATGCATGTTACAATAAGGCTAAAGGTCTATATATTACTAAGAAATAATGGAAAATCCTAAACATCCAAAAACTTAACCATAGGAGATGAAACACTAGAATATGGGCCCCATCAGTGTAAATTGGTACATCAATTTCTCGAGGTCATAACTTTGGCATACTATCTTTGTTTGATGCACATGATACATTGTTATAAAGATCTATCCGAGGACTAAATTTTTTGACAATGAATGTCAAATCCAAAATGTACTCGCATTTTCCAAAATATTGATGCCCAAAAAACATCGTTTAGGGCCTCAAAACGACTCCAGAAGTTCAGGACCCAAAAAACTTCCAAAAATAGTACATTGTGCTACAATTAAGGAAACTGAAAAAATAAAAGAAACAATGGTGGGGGTCCAAGTGGAATATGTGCGTGGCCACCAATATCCACCTAGATCATTCCTCCACCCTTATGAAGAAATGGTCCCCATTACGTTGAGTCCCTCCATAAGATGAGGAAACTTCTACTTAACTTGGTCCCTGGTGAGCCACTTGCCCTAGTGAAGGAGTTGGTGTGCTTTGACAACTCAATATAGCTGGATCCTTTGATGGTGGGTGTTTTTGATATATGTGTTCATAATCCAATCAGTTTTGGCTTGTTCCATGCTGTCTGGGTTTAAATATGTTGGTGTGAGTTGTTCTTCCATGTCGGATGTGTCCAGTAGAGGTGGAAAGTAGGGCCGAAGGCGATCGAGATTGAGCACTAGGTGTAGACCAAGGAATGGTGGAATAATGAGCTCAAAGGCATTGTCCACTACAGCCTTGGTGATGGTGTATGGTGCATATCGAAGTGGGTAAAGCTTGTGGTCGGGCCTAGCGAGGCACTCCTTCTGCAAATGTAGCCACACTTTATCACCCACCTGGAAGCCATGTTGTACCCAATGCTAATCATGCCACTGTTTGTACTTAGTATTGGCTCTGTCCAATATGTCATGAACCTCTTAGTGAATGTGATGAATGCACTCAATGAAGTTGTTTGCCTTGGCAGCTTCAGACTGAACATGAGCCGAATCAGCTTGAGTAGCTACAAATGGCATGGCTACGTCAATTGGACATAGTGGCTGGAATCCCAAGCCCACCTAAAAGGGGATGTGGTTGGTTGAGTTGTGGGGGGCTTGGTTATAACTATGTTGTACATAGGGGAAGCTCTCATCTCATGTGCGTGGATGCTTTGAGTTGTACATGTGCAGAATGTGTACGATCATCCTATTGACAACCTCTGTCTAACCATTAGTTTGGGGATGGAAAGATGTGAACTTGGTGAGCTTGGTGTCCAACATTGACTAGAGGCTAGACCAAAATGTATTGAGGAACCTACTATCCCAATCTGAGATGATAGATTGTGGGACCTCAAAGTGTACCCAAAATCATTGAAAGAAGAGTTTAATAGTGGCTTCTATTGTGATATTCTTCTTGCAGACTGCCATAATGGCCATCTTCGAGAATCTGTCGACGACCACAAAAACACAGTCATTTCCATGCTTATTAGAAGGAAGGCCCAACATGTAATGCATAGAGATGGATTCCCAAGGTCGACTAGGGGTAAGAATCGGAGTATAGAGGCCTTGCTTCTTGATGTTCGATTTGGAAATGGCATAGGCAGTGTAGGATCTGATGTACTTCTCGACATCATGTCAAAGGTTTGGCCAATAGAAATAATTTTGTAATACTGCCACTATTTTATCGACCCCAAAATGCGCAGCGAACCGACTGCAGTGTGCTTCCCAAATCATCTTGGCATGCTCACTTGAAGGAACACAAAGGTCTCCCAGGTGACATATCAGTGCATCCTAGAGGTGAAAATTTAGAACTTGGTTACCCTCCAAGGGCATCTTGTATGTGTGGCCGAATTCTGGATCTCTCTTATAAATAAGTGGCCAATCATAAGTCTCGTGCCCACAAGAGTTGAGCACGGTGGTTATTTCCATGATCGGTGGTCGGCTAAGGAAGTCTGCAACATTATTTGTGTTTCCTTTCTTGTACTTGATTTTCAGATGAAACTGTTCCAAATATGTGGACCACTTCTGATGGTGATCGTTCTATAACTTCCCTTGTGCCTTTATGAACTGCAGGGTTCAGTGGTCTGTGTGGATGATAATTTCCTTCCCCAAAATGTAATGCTTCCATTGTCGGCAAGCCTGTACAATGGAATACATCTCTTTGTCATAAGTGGGATACTTTCGGACTATTTCAGACAGTGTCTCACTATGATATGCCACTGGATGCCTCTCTTGAGTAAGAAATTCCCCAATATCATAGTTAGAGGCATTTGTCTTGATCTCAAATGGTTGTTGCAAGTCTAGTAATGTGAGCACTGGGGCACAACAAAGGAAATAATTCAATTCTACGAACTCCTTCTGTTGAGATTCCAACCAAAAGAATTTTTTTTTCACTCCTCCCTTGGTGACTTGACTCAAGGGTCAAGTGATATGAGAAAATCCCAACATGAACATGTGGTATAAATGAAAAAGACCCAGAAAGCTGCACAGCTCTATTAGAATGGTTGGGGCCGACCAATCCAAAATCACTTGGATCTTGGTTGGATCCACATGCACCCCCTACTCATCAATAATGTATCCCAGATACTGAACCTCAGTCATGCCAAAGTTTCACTTCTCCAAATTGACACACAACTTGTGTTTCCGCAGTGTTTCAAGGACCTATCGAATGTGGTGGAGGTGCTATTCCCAAATGTGTTTGAAGATCAGGATGTCATCCCAGTACACTACTATAAATGAGTTGGTGAATGGATGTAAGATGTCTTCCATCAGCCTCATGAAGGTTGCGGGATCATTCTTCAAACCAAAAGGCATGAACAACCATTCAAAAAGGCCCTCCTTTGCTTTGAAGGAAGTCTTCAACACATCAGACGGTTCGATTGGTATCTCGTGATACCCAGACTTCAAGTCGACATTGTTGAAATATTTTAACCCTTTGAGCTGGTCCAGAAGGTCATCAATCAATGGGATCAGGTACCTATTCCAGACAGTGATCTTATTTAGCACCTAATAGTCAATACAGAGTCTCCAAGTCCCATCCTTCTTCTGCACCAACATGATTGGGCTCCCACAAGGTGATGAACTTGGCCAAATGTTACCTTTCTACAACATCTCTTGAATTTGCCTCTTTAGTTCATTTTTATCTAGAACAAAGCACCAATAGATCGGTCCATTGGGCAGCAGTGCACCTGGGATCAAATCGATGGGGTGCTTGACTTGACAAGGCAAAGTCACCCCTGTGGGTGAGGTGAATATTTCCTGGTACTCCTCCACAACGATGTCCCATTTTTTTGTGTCATGCAGTGGAGCCCTATCTGGAGGTCGTGGACACAATCTTCTTCTATCCCTAAGGGCGTATCATCAGGAAAAAAAAAATTCGGTTTTGGAAATTAACTTACTGCATTATTTTGTAGTAACGAAAGAGATATCGGTAGGTGGGGGTACATCTGGTATCCTGTAAAAATTATTTCCCAAAGTAACAATAACAGAGTGAGGTCGGGACTTATACATTTCATGTCACTTCCATAAGTATGGTTGGCCTAATAATACATTAGAAACATGAAGAGGAGAAATGTCACATAATACCTCATTGGTGAAGGCTTGATGTTGTAGGGAAGGCGACACTGTTGGCTGACGTGGATATCACGTCCTTGGTGAAGCCACCCAATGGTGTACAACTGTGGGTGTGCTGTGATTAGTAAGCCCAACCGCTTCATGACCTCTATTGAAATGAGGTTTTTTTAGCTCCCACTTTTGATAATGAACTGTAGCGGGGAACCCTTTTCCCACATCTGGGAGTGGAAGAGACGCTCCTCATCCTCTAGATCTTCCGATTCTTCCTTTTGGATCTTCATGGTGGAAACGGTGGCATTGGGCTCTGCATCGATAATCTGCTTCCCTCTATCGTTCCCCTTCTCGAGTTCTAATTCAGTGTCAGAGCATGCATCTGATTAATAAGCCTTCATCACGGCTACCAGTGACTGCTTGGCTCAACTCTCACTTTTGTTGTGAGTGGAGCTCTTATGGAAGTCACACCACTTTCTTGTGTCCTTCTTCGGCTTCGTGGTGTTGTTCTTTGCTTGTGGCTTTGGCAGGTTTTCTTGGGCCTCCTTGCCTTGGATTTTCCTTTGTTTTGCAATTTGGGGCCGCCTTGTCTCGCTTCTTCTATTTTAATTTCTTCTCAATCTTGGCAGCATACTGGTATGTCATACCAAGTGAGGAGATGTCGAGGAACTCCATTTCCTCCTAAATTTATCTGTGCAGACAAGTGCGGTACATCAACATCAAATGTTTCTCTGAATATTCGATACCCAACTTTGTGCACAAGGTATGGAACAAATTCTTCAGCTCATGCACATCTTGATCCCTTTGTTACCGCAGCGTAGTCCATTGTATGTACTTGTACTCATAGCTCCCTATGGGATAATATTGTTCCTTGATGGCATCTCGGAAAGAATTCAACCATATCGATCCATAACTCTTTATACCCCGACCTTGTTGGGGACATGCAAAGAAGGATTGAGAAAGAGCAGACAACTCTAATAATACTGATCCAAATTTATGCAGGAATGCAATAGATTACACATATAATCATAATTACAAATATGCAGTGGAAATAAAACTTCATTTCATTAATATCAAATAGGTAAAATTTGTTTATAGACAGTATGAAAATAAACTAGCTAGGGCGCTGGTAGCTTATCTCTGAGAAGAGATGTGGCGGCTACAGGCCTCTGAACTGTGCGTTACGATGATGTTCAAAGGCCTATATATTATTGAGAAAAAATGGAAAACCCTAAACATCCAAAAACCTAAACCTAGGAGATGAAACGTCGGAATATGGGCCCCATCGGGGTAAATTGATACATCAATTTTCTGGGATCGTAACTTTGGCATACTATCTTCGTTTGACACATATGATACATCGTTAGAAAGATCTATCCAAGTACTACAAATATTCACAGAAAATTTCAAGTCTAGAGTGGATTCATATTAAAAAAAAACCTCGCATTTTTCGGAGGTTTGATGCCCAAAAAACATCATTTAGGGCCTCAAAATGACTACAGAAGTTCAGGACCCAAAAACTTGCCAAAAATAGTAAATTGTGCTACAATTAAGGAAACTAAAAAACTAAAAGAAACAATGGTGTGGGTGCAAGTGGAATATGCGGGTGGCCCCCAATATCCACCTAGATCAAGGCACGTTGCATGCATGAAGCATTCTTCTTTAAATGACTAAGATCACGATTTTCCCGCCAATAAGTGAGGAATTTATGTTACTTGGGTAAAATTTCTCTTTATCATGGTGGTAGATATCTTAGCATTAACATCGATATTTATCTAATCAACAAATATACTAGTTTCAAATCCTAAGCAGTAGAGAAATGTGATGAAATGAGCTCTGAAACATCAATTCTTGCAATATGTAGCATTAGTATAACAATAAAGGTTCCATGATTGATGAATGAATGGTTTTCCAAAGAAAAATATATATTAACAGCTCTTTGAACCTAGCTTATGTTAAACCATAAGATTTTATCTAGAACGTGAAATTTCTCGGAAATAATGTTTTCCACAAAAAAGCCCAACAATATCTATTTGAAAAAGATATAAAATCGAGTTTGACATGCACCTCTTGTGCCATGTAACCAAGAGGTAGGATCACTACGAATACTCATTATATTAAAATATAATTATAATGTTTATAAATTTAAACACTTAAAATAACATAATATACAATACTACGACAAGTGTATTATATAGAATATTTAAAAATAATAGGCATTTAAACAAGGAGATGATATTCATTACTTTTTAGGTCTCGTGTGTAGCTATTATCGCATGTGTTGGCCATTCATAAAAATTACAACTACATCCCATGCTTCTCGAAATAATGTGTTGCCCATTCATAAAAATGCTAATTGAATCCGAGGCTTATCAAAACAACTATATAGGAACTTGTTGATAACAAAACACCATAAGTTGGAAATGGTGGTAGCATGTGGACATGCATTTTGACAAATATTGCTTGTTTTAATTCTTATTAATTAGTGCAGTCTTGAACGATTATGGAGAGTAGGTGCACTAGTGGTTAAGGTGTTCCAGATATTTATATGAAAAAATAGTGAAAACGATGTATTAGATTCAGTGCCAAATCTGACCCATAATTTTACCAAGTTTTATCAGTACTTGTGATTGATTGAAAGCTTGACCCAACATCCTCACTCATTCAAGTGCCATAATCTATTGATCCAAAACTAGAAATACTGGTAGCACCCTACTTCACCATCAAAGACTGAGGCGAGGGTAGCACCACCTTGTTTCCCAAGATTATTTAGAAGCGTAATTATCCAACATTTGAAATATAAATAGATGAATCATGGCCGATCTTAAACAATTATAGAACCATCTTTCGGGCCTCCATCACTTCGAGGTCTGTGCACCTAGTTTGCTTCAAGATGATTGGGCTATGAAAAAGAGAGTTGAAGACCATCTTTTAAAACACATATTCCATTGAAAGCTTGATGGGAGCTGAATTGAGAACAGATAAAATCTCGGTTGAATAAAATATGACCATTCCCTCGAGTTAGAAAGCTTAATGGGAGTCAAATTGTAAATAGTGGCTTAAGAGTATCATTGACCTGTGAGATATGACTTGCGAGAGATTGAAGGAGCCATTGGAGGATTAAAGGATCTCGAACCAAGGGAGGGACCTACTAGCTCTGCTCTTCTTGACAAATGAACCCAATATAGAATGGTAGCGACACAGGTATGAGTAACACACAGAGTTATGGGATAACACATAGAGTTATGGGATGTCAACAACATTTAGATAAGATGAGCATTGACTGATGAAGGAGAATTCATCGAGTAAGTCAACTAACCCTACTATATGACTCCCTATCATTGTTCTCTTTTGTCTTCAACACCTTTAATGAGGGAACAAATGTGTTTTGGAAGCTGACGAAACCCCTGCTATCAAAGGGTAAGACTAGGTTGTTTCGCATGTGAAGAGAATAAAAAATATTTTGGAGTTATTGTAGGAAAATAAACGAAATTATTGTTTGCGTACTTACCATCCTGCAGGTAAGGGAATCTGCAACATCGAAAGCCCTCCAAGGATCCATTGTAGCTCACCTGAGTAATAAGTGTTGCTTAAGGAATAAAGTGCATCTGCTGCAATACTGAGAGGAATAAGTGCATATGCTACAATACCGAGATCCCTTCAAGGGGCCATTCACCTGAGGAATAAGTGTGTACAACCACGAGGAATAATCCTGTGGAATTGTTATGTTATGATCTTGACAACTCAAGAGCTAAGGAAAATATGCATGTGACACCTAATGAAGGTGCTATTCACGGCTGAAGGGCTAAAAGCAAGGATAAGGAAGCAGAAAAGAGTCAAAAGCAAGGAAAATGAAGCCTATTATATGGTATGAGATATTAGCATTAAATGTTCCATAATTAATGCTCGCATTGATTCAGTTGAGTATAACATAAGATCAATTTGATCAACATTATGCTAAATATTGCCTCGATAGGAGGCCAAATAAGATGCCGATTTTTTTATTAGACAGGAGAGAAAAACTAAAACAAAATTTTGGTTAAAAGAAACAATTTTTCATTGTTATCTCTGTGCAACTAATAGCCAAAATAAAAATGATTACTATACTCCCTAACCCGAAGGGGAATGGAATAATAATGAAAAAGAGGAGAATTTAAACAAAAGTGAGAAAGAGGATAAAAATGTTAGTCCAAACAATTTGAGTTAAATAATTTTTTTTCCAACAAAAAAATCAATAGGATAAACACTCCATGGGGATAAAATGTTATGCATTTGGAAAATATAACATGGTGTACCTAAATAAGTACTTGAACAGATAATGAATATAATATGGTTATTGCAAAAAACCCATTTAATAATTTTGAATAATAAATAAGTTGAATATATTATTATAAGAATATAATAATCATAATAATCATATACACTAAAAATATATATTTTTAAATAACACTTTAATTATTTCACAAATTATATTCATATAATTTAACATATTTTTAATACAGAGATAATTATATGTGTTTATACTCTATCACAAATATTTTAGGAATTTATACATATATAAACTCACTGAATATAATAATAAAAAGTGTTACATTGTAGCTAGTCTATGTGCTTAGTTTAAATATAATTAACTTAATGGTTAGTAATTTTATGATATTGCTTTATATGGTGAGTAATACACGGTATCAGAGTCTTTCTTAGTGTTTGAGACTGCAATTGTGTTCTACAGTATTTTGAATTTATATTTTTTATGTCGTAAGGCTTCATATTCTATCATATCGCAATTGATAATGTTTAAAAAGATTAAAAAATGCATTCGTTAAGTTAGGGTCTAGGTTAATATGTAAATTGGAAAATATTGATTTCTTTGTCATTAATATTTATTAATCACTTGACTTAAAAATCATGTCGTTAGACTATCCATAATTATAAACATATTATAGAGAAATGGAAGAGTAAATATTATTTTCACATTAAAAAAAAACATATTTATATTTATTAATATAAATAATGTTATAGATAAATATATAAATCTTTAGTTTATGATAGATAGAGTATCTAGTGAACTAATAATTTTGGAGAGAATATTTCAACCACATAATAAATTAGGAGTCAACTAGTTACACACAATCTAATATGCAAGTAGATTTAACAGCCTTATAAAATATGAAAATGATAAACACAAACTCTTAACCAAATCTCTTAACCATAAACAAATTTTGCCTCAAATATTTAATAATAACAATTAAAAATATGATCACTCACTAAATAAAATAAACTTACTCATTCAACATATAACAACAAAATATATTTATAATGTAAAACTATTATCATTTAAATTTTATAGCATAATATCATTTAAATTTTATATTGTTATATTTTTCTATACTCAAAAAAATACCTTGGAAACTTTCCTCTCACCACATATATTTGGTTTATTTTGTATAGTACGCTATTATTTACTACTTATAAGAAAAACCTTAAAAGGAAAATCCAATCTTTAAAGTGATCATAATACTTTTATATAAAATAATCGAATCGTTAATAGCACCTACATTAAAAAAATCTCATAAGGAAAACCTCTTTACATAGTACATTTTTTAAAAAATGGTTAGTAACAGTATAGTTTAATACAACATAAAGAAAGATTGCGTTGAGGTGGTACATATAATGTACATGTGAGATATTAAATTAATCTTTCATAATTGTTGTCAGCTTAGAAGTGCTGGTATTTTTGTACTATTTGTTAGTATTTGTTAGTAAATTTATGCAATGAGAAATAAGATGTTAAACTTCATAGTTATTCATGATAAAAATAAATAAATATAATTATTTAAAAAAATAATTTCAAGCTATAATGTTAAACTAAATAATTTTTGTAATTTTTTTGGTCAAACTTAATTTATTATGAGTTTGATCAAAAATGCAATATCTGTTGTGACAGAGATAATAAGTGAATATTTTAATAAATGTTCATTAGATATCACTTGTTGGGATTCAACTGCATTAATTAAGTAATTCATTTATGACCATTTCCATGAGAGGTAGTCATAACTGACTAATTTCTCATGACTTTTTAATAGTCCACTTAGCACTCATTGCATCAGGTGATGCTCACAGGGGTGAAGAAGTGGGATTGGAACTACTGAAATGAATCACATAATGCCAATCATCACTTCTAGGGATTGCACCTAGTAACCAAAACTTATGAGGAGGTCACCCA
The DNA here is from genome assembly GCA_034641835.2 of Pinus albicaulis. Classification (NCBI taxonomy): domain Eukaryota; kingdom Viridiplantae; phylum Streptophyta; class Pinopsida; order Pinales; family Pinaceae; genus Pinus; species Pinus albicaulis. The sequence continues at coordinate 445,342,739 of CM076570.1, forward strand.
TCACAGATCGTCTCTAGCTTAAGTGCGCTTAACTGTGGAGTTTTCCCCATAATCAAGCCCAATTACCTTGCTACCCCATTTTAGTTTATTTTAGTTTTTAATACATATACATGCGCGTGAGAAATAAAATTTGATGCCAATCTAATTTACTTATATTGTTTTTGTGTAAGAAAAACCTTCCCAATAAATATTTTCAAGTTTTTAATATCATAATTTATGGGGGTGGATATGAAATTTGTGATAGGGTAAAATAACATAAAAAACCTTTCTATAAATCTCTCAAAATAAATATAGTAAATATTTTTTAATTTAGATGTATGTAAATATTAAATTTGAAATTAAAATTAATCTTAAAATCAAATTAATAAATTTAAAATATATGAAAATAGTAAAAAAAATTGTTTGTGACTTAATTAGCATATCTAATACAATTGAAAAATGTTAGGGCGAGGCCTTCTATAATTCCATTCTCAACCAAATTTGGATTATCTTCCTTGGATTCATATTATGAGCAATATGGAAAGAGCACAATTGATGCATCTTTGAAGACACCTCTCTCCCTCTCAACATGCTCTACAACATCATCTTGTTGAAAATTAAAGAAATTGTGGTGGCCCACCCCTAGACTCCTCGAGATTGGTAAGTTAAGGGTTTAGAAGCTAGTCCACCGAGCTAGTGGTACTTTTTTCTAGCCTACACCAAATCTTCCTATGTTCATCATGCTCCTCCTATCATCCTTGCCTTGTCTCCACCCTCTCCAACCTTCTTCAAACTTAATTTCGATGCGGTTTTAAAAGGAAATATTGGCCTATCTATTTATGGGGGAATCTTTAGAGATAATCATGGCCCTCTTCTCTTCATATATTCATAACTCTTGGAATCCACAACAAAAATGAAATAGAATTAGATACACTCATTAGAGGGTTGGCCATAGCAAAAAATAGGGCTTCTTTAAACTCTTTGTGGAGGGAGATTCTCAATTAATGATTGGCATGCTATGTAAACTTAAAAATGGCATACCAAAGCATAAAGTTTCGAATATTTGGAGGTTGGATGGTTTACTTCATCAGATTACGTATCAACTCCCCGACATTCCTATTATAGTCCCCATTCACATCTAGAAATGTGGAACAAAATTGTGGACAAGATTTCAAATTATGGCTTCATGGAAACTTTTACCACAATATCATCCTCTTGGAAAATCCTTCTGAACACCCCACTTAAAAATAAATGTTGATGTCTTATCCAAAATAATTCATGGTCCATGGATGCGGTGTTTAGCACTAGTGAAGATGGGGGACGAACTATCATCATCCCACCTGGCCATGTGATTGGCGTACATGGAAGCATGTCCACTTAAAATCCATGTTCTGCATATTGGTTCATGCATGAGGAAGGATCCTCCTCCATTGTCTAGCACAATGAAATCAGAGACTCTTCTCATTCAACTAAACCTATGTCAAATCTACCACTTTGAGAGAATGCTTTGATACCTTCCCACCTGAACTTACCCAGTGTGACTAGAAGAAGCTCAGAATCAGTGGAATTTTCATTCAATGAAGTGGCCCTAGATTTGAATTTCATCCAAACTAGTAGAACTCTTGATCAACTCAAAAACTAGGTTCAAATTACAAATTTTGGGACTATGGTAGCAATACTCTTCTCTAGATGGAAAATTTTGGCTTCTGCTCACTAGGGTGACCTTGATTTTTCCTTATTGAATCCCTTACTATGAAAATATTTCTTAGTATTCTCTATATTAACTCATAGGTATAATATTGTTCCTCAGGACGTATTATGCTACATGAAGATTTTTGCTTCTCTCTACAACTCAATTTGGTACTCCAATTCCTTGCATTACAGGGGAAACTAGACAATGCTTCAAACAAATACTTTGTTCGAATGTGTGCACTCTATTATTGCATGACTCTCTCTTGCCATTGATATCTCTCTTCCTAATGGCAAGTATCCATTTTACACACTTTAGTTATTTATGTTTCTTTCTCCGGACGAAATTCTTGGTTTTTTTTAAATTTATTTAGTGGTTGGTCCTTCAACTCCAACTTGTTGGAAACTGAGCTTTGGTCCTCCTAGAGCTACCATTTGTGCTCAGAACTATACTCTACTAGTGTCACCTCTCCACTCACTAGCTCACCTCCAGGTTGTCATGTTCTAATTATTTTACCCCCCACTACTAAGGTTACTATTTGGGTTCCTCTACAGGGATGCACCCCGTCTAGTCCACTCTTTTCCTGCTTTTCAAAACTACCCCTTGAATTCTAAGCCTTTATTTCCCCCTTGCGCAGTTTCCATGTTATGTCAAAGGGCTCATGTTCATAGAGGCTTTGTGTAATATGAGGAGAAATATAGTTGTAACAGTACATGTACATTGTTTTGCATTGAAGAGTCACATACCCATTTTCTAGATCTCACCTTCCCCCCTACTCAAGAATCACTCACTCATGTGAAAATGGAAGTACTTGCTAAGAATAAACCTCTCTCAAATGTGGAAGTATTGGTTGACTCAACATATTGGGTGCTATATACGGCACACATTGTTGTGAAGTGTAGCAAGAAATTCTCAATTTGATTTTGCCTTGATCAAATTGATAAAATTTGATTCCGCATGAGAAAACAACTTGGAGGTAGTTAACTGAGGTGACATGGTTCTTGTCACTCAATTAGCTCAATAAATTTGAGTTAGAGGGCTTGGATTTCAATTATGCCTATGTGATTTCCAATTTTTAGCAATCTTGTTCAATTATTTCTAACTGTATTCACTTAAAATATTTATAACTATTGATAGAACAAATTAGAGGTTAGTTGTGCAGTAGGAAAATTGTCTAACTAAGTGATCATCCAGTTAACTGAAAAATCAACCAAAAATAGCTAGAACATGCAGAGAATTCGAGTTCCCTAGTTGTGGTGGAGATTCCAAGGTAGTGTAACATCAGTTGTAGGCCAGTTTTAAGTGTATAGGTGTTGCATGCAGTCAGAGATCCAACCTTCAAAATTGCGTAATCAATTGGAGGGAAATTTCTAAAAAATAGGGGCCTAGTTCCACAGGTTTTTTGCAAGGAAATAGGGGCTCAAAAATAGGAAGAAATTGACAAAGTCTGGTTCAGAGCATCTCATTGAGCAGAGAGAAAGGTTATTCACTTGCAGGTTGAGCTCAGAGCAAGCAAGAAATTGTAATACATTCTCTATTCATCTTATTAATGCAAGTAGGGTTAAGGGGTTTTTACTAGTTGGTTTTACCTAGATAAATTTTCGTGCTTGTTTATGTGATTGATGCATGTTTATGAATGTTGTTTTAAATTGTGAATTAATTTCCACAGAGCAATACAGTAAAATTGTGTCGCTTGATTTAGATTAAATTTCTTGAGAAGATGCAATTTTATCGCAATATTTCTACACACACATGGGTGTTTCAACCAATGTGCACACACAGTGGACCTATATTAGCACATGAAATTTTTATTATACAATTTTTATCAGATTGGCATAAACATATATTATACCTTCTCCTCTCCATGGAACATTAACACTGACACCTGCAAGACTTGGGCCATCGATTAAAGCACCTCAAAATACCTCTAGCTTCTATTTGTTCACCTAGCAGAAAAAAGGAGTCAATCCAGGTCACTACTATCGATTCAAACCCCTCTTCCTAATGTATTCATACTTGTTATGTCTCTAGTTTATCAATTTTATGTTTCTTTAGCTTTTCCTTATGGCCTTACTAGCCTAATTGTTAGTTTATGCATTTCATATTTTGAATCTCTGGTTAGTGTTTTATCTCTTTATTCTCTCAAAAGTGTTTATTTTTGGCTTTGGTCTAGCATCTTCAGTGACCAGCTAAACTAGACCATTTAATTTTTATATAATCCCTTGTCAGAAGGAAATACAAATTTTTATCCACAAAAAAAAATAGAGTAAAAAATGTTGTATTAATGTAAATATAATAAATAAATAAAAAATTATAATATTGAAAAATATTTTTAATATTTAAAATACTAAATTATTAAAATTAAAATTCAATAAAAGTAAATTAACAAGAACATGTATTTTTATAATACAAATTATTTTAATATAATCAAATATTAGCTTCTAGCCTTGTGAACTCTTAAGAGAGTATACTTCTCTTAAGTGAGTATACCTATATATTGGCCTGGTACCAGCAACCTCACTCGAACGTATGGGTTGGCGGGATACCAACAACCTCACTCTAACATGAACTCTTAAGTGAGTATACCTTTCGCTTGGTTTGGTACCTACAACCTCACTCTAACCTATGGGTTTGCCTGACACCAAAAACCTCACTGTAACCTGCGGGTTTCCCTAGTACCAACAACTTCGCTCTAATCCTAGGGGTTGAAAGGGATACTAATTTCTTTCTTCTGGAAAAAATAATAATAATAATAAATAAATAAATATAGATATATATATATATATATATATATATATATATATATAACTTTTTTTTTATGTTAGTTCAGGGAAGGTGGTCTCAATATTCTACAAAGAAAACTAGATATATTAGCTACCTACATAGGGAGAAAATCATACCAAAATATAAACAAATGTTGTAAATAAACTAACCTATCAGCTATAGAACTATAGAGATAAATGGGAGGGAGGTACATGGTAGAAAATCAGGACTATGAGGAAGTCATTGGAGTAGGATCTTAGGAACTCGTTGGAGTAGGATCTTTGGCACTGGAACGTAGAGGAGTTGGAGGTTTTATCTGGCATTGGACACGTCTCTCTAAGTGGGATATTTGGGCATACAAACTCTCCATGCATGAATGTTGAAACCTTTGGGCATGTTTTATATCATTTGGGGCAAAAAAGATGTCATATTTCTCCTCTTGTTTATCCTTCATAATTCTTCCTTAAAGGGTTTTTAACTATCCGTGTAGGGTAATAAAGTGAAGGAACTATTTACATATTAACTTGTTATGGATTGGGTCAGGATACCAATGGGAAACCTCTTCAAAGATGACAGAGTCAAAGAAAACTTGATAGTCATCAACAGAAAGGGACTTGAGAGGATGGATCTCATCATGGATATCATAGGGGGAAAACAAATTGGTAGATGTTCATGGCCTCCTGGGCATGGATTCTACCCTTAGGACCATGACCACCCACCATTCCTCAATGGTTGTGCATGTGTTTCCAAGCTTAGGAGCTTGAAATAAAAGGATTTCGAGAGTAGAATTGAGTATCAGAATTCAATGGGAAGAATATTAAAAAATAGAGTTTAAATATTATTTAATATAATGATAAAAACTAATATAATTTCGTGAATACGATTATACTTATTTTTTATTATTTAAATTTATTTTTAAAGGAATAAATAAATTTAATGCATTGAAAAACTCTACAAGCCTTAATCATATAATTCAAATTTACAATTTTTTTAAATTAAAAAAAAACATATAATGATATTTGCTTCATTAATTAATTTGATTTAGAAGTGAACAACCCACCTCATTTGCTTCATTATTTAATTTGATTTAGAATTGAACAACCAACATCATTTGCTTCATCAATTAATTTGATTTAGAAGTGAACAATCGACCTACGTGGACTCGTGTTATTAGAATGGGCCACCGTTTTTTAAAAAAGATAGAGAAGGTTTTGCATTTTTTATGAGCTCGATCGCTTCCAGCCATCTCCCAAGAGTCATGTTCTTACTAAAAACATAGAGAAGGTTCTGCATTTTTTATCAACTCGATCCCTTGTAGCCGTCTCCCACGAGTCCTCTTCTTAATATCTAGTTTGGCTTCGTGGTTGGTTTGCCTTCGTAGTTGGTTTGTGTCTTCGGGGTTGGTTTTTTTTATGTGTCTTCGGGGTTGATTTTTTTTATGGTTTTTTTTGGACTATGTGGTTGGTTTTTTTTATGGTTTTTTTGGACAATGTGGATGCGGAATGGCTATCTATCTTGTGCATAAGACCTTTTACAGATTCGTATGAACACACAAGTATAATTACTTTCTTCTTTGGAGTTTTTTTCTATGCTAAAAGATTTGGACACAGGGATCTGACAGTTTTTGGAGACTACAAGTTATAAGTCTTCCTTAACTCACCTAAATTCCTGTAATTGAAGAATACAAACCTTGACCATCAAATAGCTTCACTTTGTCTTCATTTTCAGCATCCACTGGATCCAAAATGACTAAGCGGATCATTTATTAAAGAAGGTTGTTTTTCAGAGACTGCGAGGATTTTTTTCCAATTCTATGTTTTTGGCTCATTGAAAAGGAAAGAAAATTCATGATCTAATGCTGAATGCAGATCGTCTAATAAAGAAGGTTGTTTTTCAGGAACTTCAAAGAATTTGTTTCTAATTCTATACTTTTGTCTCATTGAAATGAAATGGACATTTCATAATCTAATGCTCACAACAGGCTTTTTCCACCTTTACTCTATTTTATAGTTTCTTGCATCCTCTATTTTATCACTTGTCTTCCTGAAAGTATGTTTTTGTTCTCCAGGTCTACACAATAATGCTCTCCCCTCAGCTCTACTCTATAAAGTCTGATATCTTTTTGAGTGTTATCTTTTTTAGTCTGTCATGGAGGCTATCATATTGATTACTGTAAAGTCTGTTATCTTTTTTGGTTTGTCAGAGAGGCTATCATATTGATTCTTTCGTTTTGCACTGGTGACAGTGAATTGATCTAATCCATGGATAAAATCCTTTCTGTATTATGTAATATCTTAACTATGTACTTTCATTATTTATAAATGGAAAGGTTTGTTTCTTGCTTGGAAAAAAAACTTTAGGTATGCTTTAAACAATATACCATTTCATTCTGGCAGAAATTTTAGTATGATTTTGAAAACATTTAGCTGAAATTTTTGAAAATCTTGATTAAAGTTGTCATTGTTCAAGATTTTAAGTGTGTAAGATTCTTATATTGAATTCATAAAAACATAAAAACAAGACTTCCTCAACAATACTTCCTCAATAAATTTTTTTTTAAATTGTTCCCTTGTTAGACTAACTACCTAATCAAATTTTTAAAAAAATGTTCCCTCATTAGACTAACTACCTACAATTTTCCATCACAACTCAAGAGTGCACATAATCAAACCAACAGGGGATATATGCATAATATAAAACGTTTGAGACAGACCAAGTGATCATTGTATAGTTACATGTTTCTCTGAGAAAGCTGACATATTCTACCCAGGGAGAGTCTTCTCCTTTTGTCATGATGCTCTTTGTATCCAAGACTTTTAAAATATAAATATATGTGTTTGAATGTCTACCTAGTAATAATTACTTACGACATTGAGTCGCTATTCATTTTAGATATAATTTCCATATTACTGAAGATATTCATAATTTTTGCATCGGTTTGAGTTTCTAGATCTAATGAAATACTAGGAGGATCTTCTATCCTGATATTTGACAGGGCTTTCTCTCGTTTGGGCAAGTGATCAGAAATCACATAAGACACAATCTTATTTTTTCAGTTGCTTTCTTGATATTAAGTTGTTTATGAGAGTTTGATTAGGGATCTTCTTCTTAACAGGAAGGTCCAGATGGATGGAATACCATCAGTCTTGTTGCAGACCATCACGACCCAGTCACTTTTATGTAAATCGTTGGCAATTTGTTAAGGTTCAACACTATCTCAGGGTTTTATAATTTGTAACATTCTGAATCGCCATCTGCAATTTATCCTCAAAGATGAACTTATTCTTCATGCTGAAGATGAAATTTTTCTTCAATGTATTACTATTTCTTCACATTAACTAGAATGAATGAGGTGTCTAACATTTTCTCTTTAATTTAAAAGGGTGTATTTGAGTCTAAGTATAGAGATGAGATAAGTACCACTAGATAAGGACCATTGCTAATGGTTAGATGTGTTTTTTAAATATGGTAGTTTAGCGAATACCACAAACTAAATAGATAGTATCAGATGAAACCTTTTATTGAATGATAGTTTTTATTGAATGGTGGTTTAATGTTGACTACCAATTCTAGAATTTCACTATAAAGCTTAGCAGTCCTTAAAATATTTTCAAATTTAAAAAATTTCAAATATCTTTTGTTGATTGTAAGTCCTCACAACTCATGATTTAACTGAATTTAATGTCTTTACTAACTAATAGTGCAAAAGAAAATGGAAATGTGAAGATGGCCACAGACATATATCGGTTTGAAGATAACTAAAAACTAATTCATACTCGTAGATTTGACTTTGGCTACAACTCACTCAGACTTAGAGGCTTTGATTATGGTTGTCGTTTAATTTTCTTGTACATTATTAGTTAATAGAGCTTCAAAACTAGAATTTCAACTATAAATCACATAGGTAATGTAATAGGATATGAATGGATGACGACCTCCATTTAACTCTTATACAATGTTTATTTGAAAAGACACCTAATGTGAAGAAATTTCTATTTGTTGTAAATTGCAAAAAAAATTTGCCAATGTGAGAAATATAGGTTATGTCGTAGGCTGTTAAGAAGACTGATACATATAAATCCTAACTAGCCCTACTATAAAAAAATTTATGTATTGGTAGCTCCTTCACCTCACGCAAAATGGAGATATTTGAGCTTCCATTTTCGGTGCAAGTACAAGAAATGTCGAAGGTGAACGGGTAGTAAGACCCTTTTATCCTCACCTCATTCTTAACTTCAACATTCTAGCTCAATTGGCGGCTTTGTTTCTGACATTAAAGTGTGACCTTCAAGTATTCGCACTATGTCACATTGCTTTTTATCATATGATATGTATTCGAAAATGGAATTAGAATTGATGACGGCCATGTTGTTCATGCTGGTGGGATTTGGGGTGGTCAAATTACTACTTTGTAGAAAAGCATCAGTAAAGCATCTTTAACCTATTTTTCTAAATTCTATTCTATGATCTATTACATTCTATTGTATGATTTATTATATTGGCAAGATTAAAACAAAAAATAGAAATTTGGTAAATAACTTCCCTTTCCACATATTAAACTAAACTCTAATCTAAATTCTTGTTACTATTTGAATCGATTCACATTACTTGTTATATAACAACGAGATAGTTTTATTTCTATAAATGATTTATTTTATTTTTTATTTTATATAAGAGTAGTGGAGTTTAAGAGATTGGACTAGAAATGAAATCTTTAGTGCAAGTAGAAGGGCATGAGATATAAGGAAAGGGTTTATGACTTAGAATATTTGTTAAGAAAATGAAAAAATAATGTGTATAATGGTAGAGTTGATAATTATGAGTTCTTAAAGTAAGGAGGATGATCTCCATGTAGAAAAACCACCTAGATCAGAAACCACAAACCTTGCACTCTAATAACACTTTTAAACTGAGTCTGAATAAATATTGGAAAGAAATATAAAATATAAATATAAATACAATATTTATGATCTTTTGATTTACCTTCCAAAACATCTTGGACTTTCAATAATAGTTCAAATTCCTTCACATTAAATCTCATAGATTAAATACCTAACAATCACGCTAAATATATCTTCTACTATTTTAAAAATTATTAATACTTCATACTTACATGAATACAACATTTTTATAACCTTATATATTCTTTATCTTATTAATTTAATTTTAAGATTACATAAATATTTTAAATATTTCTACAATTTTAATGTAAATAATATTCACCATCTTTATCTTCATATTTTCTTAAAGAAAATATTTACTGCTCATTATATTCAACTTATCACTGATTTCATATTCACACCCCTAAATTATGATATATTATTATCCCTTCTACGGTTCTACGGTAATCTAGCTCGCGTATGGGGAGAGTGCAATATCGAACAGGTCTCGCATCTCTTATCCATAGGGTTCAATAGCATCTCTTCGCATGGTTTAGTGAGACTTAAGTTAGCGATTGTTGTATACTTCTTGAAAATCGCACTGAAACTTGAAGCTCAATGTGTTTTGGTCCAAAAAAAACCTGAATCTAACTGTGGACTTAAGGAAAACGACATTTCAAGAAAAATAATCCTTATCGTGATCTGAAACTAAGCAGATGAATTGAATAGTTCTATGCTTTTCACACTCCATCTCTTTGGCATTACACATTTGGCATGGTCTCTTTTTTCCATTTGTCACGCTGGTGAGCCCCAGGTTCGATCCTAAGCAACGACAATGTTGTAAATTATTGTCATGAATCTGTGGTGATAATCTTTGTAATGAGGTTTTGGCTTTTGGTTAGTGAGTACGACCATTTGAAGAAGGGTCAAAGAAAAGTGGGAGTTTGGACAACTTTGCAGTCAATTACTTGTCATGAGTTCACCTTCACATTGGTTTGACAGTCCCAACATCGGAATCTCTTCTGCAGCTCTGCAGTTTTTCATCTCTTCTGTAGCTTTGCGATAAATCTCTTCTGTGGTTCTACGGTTTTGCATCTCTTCTACGGCTTTGCGGTAAATCTCTTCTGCCATAAAAATTTTCAAACTTTTTCGCATCTCCTTCTGCGACGTTTCACATCTCTTCTGCGGCGAGGGGTTTCACATCTCTTCTGCGGTGAGTGCAATATTGAGGGGTTTCATTTATGATATCTTTTGAAGTGAAGCGGTAACTAATCCATAAGTGAAGAGGTATTTTCACATCTCTTCTATGACGAGGGGTTCCACATATCTTCTACGGCGAGTGCAGTAGGGTTTCACATCTCTTCTGTGGTTCTGTGCTAATCTAGATCGAGTCTGGGGAGAGCACAGTATTGAACGGGTCTCGCATCTCTTTTCCACAGGGTTCAATAGGATCTCTTCCATAGTATGGCTCCTAGCTTTGCAAAGATAATTGTCGGCCCAGTTTCGTTTGCCTCTGAGAGTCAAGCTCCTGCCTATATTTTCAGTGAAGCCCCAACTCCCACTGTGTAGGTGGTCAACGCCTCACTGGATGAGGCCTTAAAGTTTTCTAAAAGTGCCTTTATCTGCTAGTTTAATAGCTTTTGGCCATGGCTGATAGCTCTCCACAGTTGGATCTCAGAGGTATGGAAGCCTCTCATTTCTGATGAAATTAATATCTACTGATGTGCTAAGGGTCTATTTATAGTAGATTTTGAAATCTCTGAAAGCAGACAATGCATTTTAGATTTCGGCCCTTGGTTTTCGGAAAAATCGGGCCTATTCATGAAACCATGGAACCCATCATTCGATCCCTCAACAACAGTCATAACATTAGCACCAGTTTGGGTCAGATTGCCAAACCTACCTTTGCATCTCTGGAATATCTCCTCGCTAAAAGCCATTGGAAATACAATTAGGAAATTTTACTACAGGTGCCCAGAAACAAAGGAATATGTCAGAACCACCTATGCACGTATCTGTGTAGAAATGGACTTCAACGCCAGATTCCCAGTTGAAATAATCCTAACAAGCAAAGACTATGTATGGAACCAGAAACTTGACTATGAAAGTGTCATCTTCAGATGTCGATCCTACTTTGAGACTGGCCATCTAGCCAAAAATTGCCTGAAAGTCTCCTAGAAAAATTCTGCTAGAAAGAATCACCATAGATCGACATGGTGGGAAGGAGCATAGAAGGAAAATTACACTGTCATCATGGAAGAATACTCTCGAGAAAAATCTGAATCACAAGAAATCAGGCAAGAAAAAAACAACCCTCAAGACAAGCAAGGGGAAAGCCCCTCCCAACAACAAAAAAATAAACTCAACAGCTCCTCAAGAATCAAAAATTATGAGGATTCAAATACCGCACAAAAGAAATCTTCATTTAGCAGCAAAGCAGATCTCCTAGATCCCGAAGATAAGACACCAGTGTCACAAGGATCAGAAGAGATGAAGGAGTTGCAAGGTAAAGGATGTTGGAAGACTGTAGAGAAGAAAAAGAAAGCTACAACACTAATCTCGCCAAGAAAGACGAGAAGCCAGACAGTTAAGAATTAAGAAAATTATAGGTCTGATAGACCAAAGTTTGGTCTCAGTGGACATTAACCATCATCATCATCAGGTATATATAATAAAAATAATTAATTTTATATAAAGGTGATATATAAATTCAATATATATTAAAAATATGAAATAAATATCACATGCCATATTCATTTGATACAATCTATTATATTAATTAATTTATATTACAAGATATATGTATATATTTTATAAATATTATGAAAAATTATAAATTAATTGTATTTTTTTTAATGTATTGAATTATATTGAAGGGAAATTTTTTATGAGAAGAATTTGATAAAGTTTTTTTACTTTAAACAAAATATTATTATTCAATTAATGTTAACAAATTCTTATTATTCAATTAGAATTATTCTTTTTATTGTAGTATTTATATTTTTTTGATATATTTTATTTTTAAATAAAAAAAAATTATTATTATCAAAATAATTTAATTTAATGATAAAAAAATTAAAATTAAAATTTCTAAGAGACAGTTTAGTTGGTCAAGTTCCTCTTGTTAAGTACCTTATCAATTAGAAAATTACAAAATCAAATATCCTAGATGCCTTTAAAATTAAATATAACTAACAAATAAGCAAATAATTATTTCTAAAATCTATCCAAATTATATAACCATTAAAACAAAAATAAAAAATTAAATTAATTTAAAAAAATAAATAAATACATTCTTAAAAATAAAATATTTCAATTTTATTAAAAAAACTCGCAATATATTGTCATCCAACCATGTGCATACCAGCATAGATACCAGCATAGAAAAACAAGGACCACTTACAAATAACTAAGACTTCCTCAATCCTTTTTAACATAGTGTCCTCCTTTAATTGTGGATTTATAGCTGTTATTTGTAAATCAGCCTATGAAAGTTCACTTTTCGCCAAAGTGTCGACTCCTTCCTAGTTGGAACTTTTTGATTCATAAGCTCTCTTCGGTGCTCTTGACAAAGTATTCACTCATACCACAACCTTGGAAGGAATCATGGTTAAAGCGTGTTTATAATTAGGATTCTTTGTTAAAACAAAGTTTCCTTGATTCAAAAATTTTAAACTAACATATTCATTTTTGTTTTTTTCATTTTTTATTAAAATCTGTCTCATTAGGTATTTAAGATATTGTTGATTAGGTATTTAAGATATGAGATGGATTCGGGATTCGAGGAGACTTATTCGTTCACATTTTTAATATTGAAAAATTTGTATTCTCATAATCTAGAATTCGAATATGTTTCTAATATTTGTATTTCATAATAATTTTATTAAGATTTATTTCAACAAAAGCATAACATATGAAATTATATATATTTTAGTTCTTTCAATTAAATATAATTATGAAAAATATTGCAATGGCTTTCAAAATTGGTAAGTGTGTAAATTGTAATGGGAAACTAGACAAACTTACCCATATAAGTGTGATAGTCATTTAGTTTCATATACAAAATATGGAAACCATAACATTATAAATAGTCAGTCTCTTCCCCAAAACTATGGTGCATCCTCCATTACATTGCAATAGACATCATGATTGGAAAAAATAAGCAATAATATTTAATTTGTGTGTATCGATTTATACAAATGTTATTTAGAGTGATTATTTATTGGTAAGGCATTGTTTTCAAGGGATTTTTTAGACTTAATACCAAGGTTTGAACCTATTACTACAAAGCTTGTCATGTTACATGTGGGAATTGAACTTGGATGGGGAGGATACAATCATTCATCCTAAACATGAGATATAAACTAGTAATTCATATATATTTATTAACCATTATATATAAGTTTAAAAAAACTTAGATGAAATAAAATTGTAGATTTGAAAAAGAATTTAGATAATAACACTACAACCTTATTTACTCCACAATCTAATAAACAACAAAATAATAATTTTTTTGAAAATATTATAGAAATATAGTATAAGTTAATACTCAAGCTACTTATTTGAGGTTCCTTACACTACTTACCTTTATAGACTAAATGTTGAGATACCACATTAATATCCACTTTGGCTTGAGAATAATTTTTGAGAGGAAACAAGATGGAGGAATTTTTCATAATAAAAATGGAATTCTCCCATCACTCACAAAAATTTAATAGCCTTTATCATAACAATCACTTAGGTCAAAGAAAACAATGTTCTTATAACATTTTTCTTCGCTCCAAAAATATTGCATCTCATTATTACTGATCACGATATGTTCATAGATATTTAATTAAGTTCATTAAACCAACCAACAGTTCCTGTATACATACATTGGAAAAAATATCATCTCAAAAAGGATTTCATGGTTCCCTCTTTGATTTCTGCTACATAGTCTCCAAAGGACATGTTTGTGGCAGCCATCAAACTTCCATTTGTTATCCTTTGGATTATAACAACATATCGAGAATATAATATCAACGTTCTAGGGGAAATACGTAAGAAATAAACTATACTTGGCCTGTATCAGGGAAAATTTATTCTTTGAACTCAAAATGACACTTTGCAAAGACAAGTGAAAATTTATGAGTTGAACTCAAAATGACACCTTGCAAAGACAAATTTAGTTGAGAATGTAGAGTAAAATGCATCATAGATTTATATACATCAATACTCTATTTCAAAATTCATATTACTAGTACATACATATAAATTAAATGACTTATAAACACTTTTCATGGTCATTCAATTTTATAGACTCAGCTAATTACATGAAATTATTTCATAAGTACTACACAAAGTCCTTTCTTGCAAGCAATTGTACAAACTAGAAATTAAATTTTTGGATCTATAATATTCAATATAGAGGCATAATCAAAATATGTTTTAGCTATTGTAAACTTTCTTTGCGCTCTACTACCCACACAATATTTACTCCCTTTCTTTATATAGATGTAATGGGATGGCCAATATTTGAAAATACTTGGATAAAATTTGTGTAATATCCTACCAATCCCTATTAGGTCCCTATATTACTAGTATAGTCCCTTACTGTTGTTAGTGTAACCCCCTTATCATTATTTTTGTACCCCAGTAACCCCCATATTGTTATTATTGTGCCCTTACATTATTATTGTTAGGTCGGCTAGGATCACATTGTGGCCCCACTAGGATTACGTTATGGCCCCATGGACTCCTATATATAGAGAGGAGGTTTTGTCATTTGTATCATCCAAGAATTGTTCATTGATGTAATGTATTGAAGGTTTCCCCCTCAAAGAGACTTATTTATAAGGCATTGATATCTCTTTTCTTCTCTTTTTGGAGCTGGTTTCACAAAATTTGGTATCAAAGCTTTGGATTCTAGGGTTTCACTGCCCCAAACAAGTCATCGTGGAATTTTCACTATAACGTTTTTTTCTACGAAGTTTCAGAAGCTGGAATTTTTATAGTGAGAATTTGAACTCCTGAGGAACATCATTACAAAATTTCAGAGCTTGGTTCACAATAGTTTCAGAGATATCATCTGTGGAAGTTAGGTTTTTTTACAAGCTCCTGAATTTAACATAAAAAGGTCATCGTGGAATTTTCACTATAACTATTTTTCTACGAAGGTTCAGAAGCTGAAATTTTTAGGGGGAAAATAAGCAATCTTGAGGAAGATTTTCGCAAAATTTCAAAGCTTGGTTCGCAATATTTTCAGAGATGTGGTCTGTGGAAGTCAGGTCTTTTACAGGCTCCCAAATTTCATCTCATAGAGGTGATCATGGGAAAATATTCATAACTCTCTCTCTGAGCATCAGATTGGAATTCTGTAAGAAGTTGCTGCAAGTACATGGATTTTAGTTTTTGGTATATCAATTTCAGAGTTGAAGGAGAAAACAGTGACACATGGCAGGTCGTACAAGTTCGCTCTACTGAACTAGTCCATAATTAGGTCATCGTAGGAGATTGGGAATAACTTCATACTTCGCTCAAGAACACAACCTGTGTCAGACTATATCATTTCAAAATAAGTCGAGGGTTACCAGTCAAATTTTAGATATTGAACATCCAATCATGATAATTCAATGATTAGAAAGGCCTATTAAGGATAGATATTAGTATTTGGTTCTAAAAGATTCCCTATAAAAATAATTCAACACCCATTAAGTCTTTAGAAGGCTCTACTATGACTCATGAAGATGAAGAATTGCAACATGATCTATCAAAATTACAAGAGCAAGTGCAACAAATTTCACTCTCGCAAAGAGCAACAAAAAATGAAATGGAAGTTTTGAAGAAAGGCATGGAAGCGAAGATGGATGGTTTAAAGAAAGGCGTGGAAGCTAATATGAATGGCATGGAAGCTGGCATGGAAGCTAAGATGGATGACATGAAAGACAACATGGAAAACATGAAGAATGATCTAAAAGCATACATCGAAGGTTTGACAAAGTTGATACAAGAAATGTTTCCTAATGGTGAAAAGATAGTAGAAGAACCTCATGATGAGAACAAAATAAATGTTAATTGTGATTTCATAAACTCTAATGTTGGCGGGAAGAACCACCATATTCCAAACATGGATATGAGGAAGTTTGATGGAAAGGATCCTGTAACATGGATACTACAGATGGAGCAATATTTTGATCTCCATAACGTGCAAAACACACAAAAGGTACGCATTGCAACTTTACATTTAGAACAAAATACATTTGCATGGTATCGATGGCTTTGCTCCCGTAAAAAAATTGTCACTTGGTCAATTTTTACGGAGGAAATGATAGCACATTATGAGGATACAAAGAGCAACACCTTCTTTAGCCAATTGATAAATCTCAAACAAAAGGGTTTAGTGGGGCAGCACATTCAGGACTTCCAAAAATTGAATATAAGGGTAACTGATATTCCAGAGGAACACAGGATTGATCTCTTCATAGGCACTCTAAAGGATAACATCCAACATGAAGTTCGTGTTTTGGAACCTGATTCATTGGAGAAGGCATTCAGGTTGGCAAGAAAATTGAATGTAAAATTATGGCGACAAGGAAGCCTACCACTCACTTCTATAAAGAGGGAAGTGTTGCTACTCCTAGATTTCCACAACCTACAAGGTTGACACCACAACAATTGGAAGAAAAAAGAGCAAAAGGGCTTTGCTACAGTTGTGATAGCAAATACACTAAAGGTTATAAGTGTGCTGAGAAGAAATTATTTTACATAGATTGTGAAGAGGAGGAAGAAAATGAACAAGAAACTTCAAAAGAAGAGGATATACACCAGGAAGCAACCCTAGAAGAAGAAGAAGTGAGTCCGACCATATCATGTAATGCATTGGCAGGAATTACCACTCCTCAAACTCTCAAGATAGAAGGACATATCAAGAAGAAAAAGGTAATAGTGTTGATTAATTCGGGTAGTACACATACTTGTATTCATTGTAAGGTAGCGAAGGAATTGAATTGTTTCCTATACCTAGCACCAGAATGTCAAGTGATGGTTGCAAATGGAGGAACTATAAATTGGTCTGGAAAATGCCATAATATCAAGCTATCCATGGGGGAATATGTATTTAATATTCCAATGCTTTCCATCCCAATGGGAGGTGTTGATGTTGTACTAGGAGTACAATGGCTATGTTAGCCACCTATAAATTCTGTCATACTCAATGGTGGCTAATCTTGTCTTTTAAACCTTCAAGAGATAGTTCCTTTTGAAAACCTATCATATTTTGAAGTTTTTATGATGATAATTACCCTTTGAATTAATCTTCACTGCTATTCAACTATTAGCCCTAAAGTACCTGTTGTTTACCAAAGAAAACTGCTCATGAGCCTCCATTCTCATCATTCACTTCTCCATCTCATTTTCACAAATCATCTCCATTTCCACCCCTATTTTCCTTTACAAATTTCCCCTTTCATCCTTTCATATTAACCTCCAAATAATTAAAACCCTCTTTTAAACCTTATATCATCCTTTTATTTGGTTTAAATATCCTTTTTCTAGCCTATCGAAACCCTATTTGGTCTTAAAAATCCTTGTTTTGGCCTAAAAAACACCCTTTTGCACTATAAGTTATTTAGCCCCTGAGGGCTTATGAATTTTAAAACCATATCCCTCATATGACCTAAAGCCCCACAATCGGGCGCTTAAAGGCCTAAAAGCCCTTTTCCGCACCCTTATTTCCTTATATTCTTCGTTTCCCCGACATTTCAATTTTAAATAGATGTGGACCGCTGATCTCTACATATCAATGGCCATCGGGCCCCCATCCTTTAGCCCACTAACCTACCTTCCCTCTTCCCATTTCAATATATTCGCTCCTTCTTTTAAATCTCAACCGTCTGATTTGAAGATCTGACGACCGGGACTTAACCCGATAAGCCAATACAAGTTCACTACGCGATGAAACAACTTGCGTCATCGTGGACCCTGCATGAACCTTAACCCCACATCTCTCACCCCGTCGCGTGCGATCCTCACCGTCGAATCAACCGGACATGATCTAATGACCCAAAATCAATATCGCGCAATTTTTGGCCCCGTTCCACAGTGCGCTACTTCCACGCGATAAGAGAGATTTGTATTTTCCACATGTCGAGCAATGAATAGAATCGCGTTCCAAAAGGTAATACCGCCCCCCCCCAAGAAGATGCGCGAAAACCACTAATTGTTTTCCGAAACCGTTTCTTCCCAATTCGCGCCATATTTTAAATTTGAAACCCTGTTTCTATGTTTACCATAGAAACCCATCCTCCGCTACAAATTTCTCCATCCTCACTCTATGAAACACTTCCATGACCCTTCCAAAGCAGTTTAAACCAATAAATCGCAGGATTTAAATAACGTAGTGTGTTTTTTATGTAGGTTTAATGAAGATTAACGTTAAAACCCTCCCACATATGATTAAAGTATTATGGGCCGAGGATGACGATCCTCATGGCCCTTGATACAATTTCAAAGGGTTTGTGAGTTCCAATTACACATTTTTAGTGAATCGATAGATCATGATTATCGATCCACTAAATAAAACCCTCCACTCAAGAAAACCCTCTACGCACCTGCAAACATCAAACACAATGAACATCAATTAATTAAAGAGTATCAGCATCGAAGACCAAGGATGAAAGCATAATCCGAAGGTTAAAAGTTCTAAACAAATTTTAAGGAGATTAAGGCACAAACTTGGGAATCAAAGGCCTAATCCACAAATGAAGTAGATAGGCACAGTCAGCAGTTTGAGGATGATTAAGGATAAAGTCTCAAAACCTGAATCAGGCATAAACACAGTGTTTAAAAAGTGAAAGAAGACAAAAAATAATGAAGGACACTTCAGAGCCACATCACAGGGGCTAATTGAATCCATAGCTACCAAAATTTCCACCTGCAGCCTCTCTACCTCAAAGGAATACCCAGATCAAATCTCAGTCCGAAACATTAAGGCCAAAGACAGCTGAACAGTTATTACAAAGCAAAATAAATATCCCAAACTATCAGTAGAAGTTATTATAAAGATAACAAAGTGCCTTAAAGTAAATATTTTTACCCACTAAGCCTAAAAAGTAGAAACATAGTAAATAAGACTGAGTTGTAATTCAATGCTTTCCTGCCTTATGTCTTGCATGGTTTTGAAGGCTGGAAGTTGCATTTAGTATGGAATTAATTACACTTCAACCCTAGGAACTCTTCCACATCCTCATTTTCTTATAAGATCTCCTTGAGGAGCACATTGTAAAGGGTTGGTTGGTCACTAGTTGTAACATTGGAACTCTCTGAAATAATACATAGTCTATTGAAGTTGAAGAAGAAATTGAAGTCTTGGAAGATGGATTATGTTTTGAAATGCTTGTTCTTGAGAAGGCTCTATCATTGGATCCCTGAGCTTGGTTGTTGGTGATGTATTCTAAACTGTCTACTGTTTTTCCTATTTTCATTATGTTTCATAAATTCTTACTACAGTAGGATGAAAATTTTAGGCTAAGAATTGACTCCTGGAAGCACCTTAGACCTGTTTATCCTTCACTGTTTTATGTTTTCTTCTTCTGAGGTATTTTAGAGTCTTTAATATTTCTCTTTAGTTCTCATTCTTGTTTATTTCTCTAATAGTTCAAATAGTTGGTTCTAGCATGATTTATGGTTTTCCCTGCTTGTTTGCTACCACTTGAAAACTATTTTTGAAGTCTCCCTTTGAAGTACCATTGTTTATAGTTAGCCAAGGAGGTTTGTTTCGATCATACCCTTTGCCCTTTCTTGAATAATTGGTTTAAAGGTATTTATAGTTGTGATCATATATGTGTTAGGTGCTCCCTCTTCTATGACTGCAATTATCAGTGAATCTTTTATGTTTTCTAATTCCTTTGAAATAAAGTCTTTGAGGAAATAGGGTGTTCCCCGAATATTAGATCTCATTTTAAAATTTTTCTTGAAGTCATTATTTGCTTAAAGTGTGGTTTGTAGAATTCATGGTTAGCCATGTCTATCAAATACCTCTTTATTTCTCAAATTTTGTTTTTTAAGTTCCCTTTTGTTGAGAATTCAATTTTTCTTTCCAAATCATTAATGTCCATCTCATTCACAAAACTAAAGGATCCTGTGGCCAAGTTAGATTTTCCCTTGATATCCCATATCCATTGATGAGTTTGTCATAAACCTCTTATTGACTCCATTTCCCAATGAACCTGATACTTATTCTTTCTATGTATACTACCTAGACCTTTCATGTTTTGTTGTGCCAATTCAACCAAACAAACAAACCAAATCAACACCTGCATTCAATAACTAGTCTAAAATCAATACTTAAAAGCAAACAAGATATACCTTTGCAAACAAATAATTTGAGAGATCCCTCTCTAAGAACAGGAGGACTAGATCCTAGAACTCTAAAGATTGGTTCTGATGTTGCCTTGTCTTTTGGTTGGCCAATCTATCAAAACATAGGACCAAAAAATAATGGTGATCACGGTGCGACCTTATGAAATAAGAAATAAACATACACATCTCTGAACATTCAGAAGTTCCTGTATTAAAAGAACACCCTGTGGACTTATCCCACTACTCACACCAACATAATGGTGATCACGGTGGGGCCTCTGAATAAAATTACATCTTATACATCCTTAAAGACCTTATAAGACCTAAAACATTTTAGATTGGTATGTAAATCAATAAATGGTGGTGGACCATAAAACATTTTACCTCCAAAAAAACTAAGAATTTCCACCTAGTGACTCCACTGGCCTCCAATAGGCCTATTACCCCTTCAGTATTTGTAGAATCCATTTGGGAATGCATTGAGAAATCCCAATCATATTGTTGGTGGACAAAAAAATTTAAATCATCCACCTGGTGACTCCACAACTCTCAAAAGACCAAATGACTCCACTGGTAGAAGACTCTGAACTAGTTGAATAGACACAGTGACCTCTTTCTTGATTTACAAACATGATTCCAAGGATACAATGAAGATATGCCCCAATGAGTAGAGATCATATCCCTGGGTTTCCACATAAGATGCCCCAGGTGAATTGGGATGACAACCTGCCTGTTTTTCAAGGTGAAAATTTTGATGACCCTTTATTACATCTCATCAAATTTCATATACATGTATGGAGGTTGAAAATGGAATGGCATGAATACTACCTTATGAAAATGTTTATGTTGACATTAGAAGAAATGGCAAGGGAATGGTACGAATGGTTAAGGACTGGTAGTTTGTTTTCTCTAAGAGACCTCCACATAGCATTTTATGATCATTACAAGGAAAAATCCCCATATCTCTTATTAAAGGGAAGTTGTTGTAATCAATATGAGGGCCTCATAGAATACCTTGCAGGAATTTATGAAGATTTAGTAAATTGGCAGCCTGAGGATCTCGTAGCAGCCATTCATGAATTTCATACCCAAGACAACTATCATAAAAACCTAGATGAATCAATTGAGGGAGAAAAAAACCAAGAAATAAAGGACATTCCTCAAGATATCCCTGAAAACCTAAATAATGATTCATCATCCCTTATAGCTGAGGCTCAAGAAGATATCCAGCCTCAAAATTAGTCTTCACAAGAAACAGAGAACTGTTGTACTCCTATTTAAAGGAACATAGAAACATCTTCCCATTTGACAAAAAAAGAGATATATCAAATTATTAATAAATAGCCAGTCTCTGAAACTTTTTGCAAAACAAATACTCTTGCCCATTCACATAGAGAACTTTGTTGTACATATTTAGAAAGTTCTTTTTTAGATCAGAATAAAGAAGGACTTTCTGATAACCCAATATGTTTGATTGGTAGTATTACTTATATTTATGATTTTCCTAGCTTTGATCTATCTAGTGATGACACTCCCCAAATAGAAGTTAATCTTGTAGGACCATCATTAGCAGATTTATGGGATGAAGATCAGTTCCTTCAAAGAAGTAATGAGCCAGTGAAAAATATTTATGATATTAATGAAGAAAGTTATGAAAGCTTGGAAGTAAGTAAAGATTCGTTGGATCTTTGCTCTACTTCATCTTAGACTATCAGTAATAGTTTCCATGTGATTGGGAATCAGCAGCCTTTCAGCTCAAAGGTTGAGGAGGAAAGCAATGAAGAAATTTTTGAGAAAGTTGAAACCAAGGAGCCTTCTCTTGAAAAAGAGGAAGAAATTGAACATACCCCTGCTCAAGAATATAATAACCTCTTCACAAAGTTCAGCCCACTAAATCAGAATATCTCGGGACTTCAAGAGGACAACACTGCCAAATATGATGAGTCCTCGAGTTCAGATAATAATGAATATGAGGAAGTTTTTCTTTCTCAAGAGAATATTTGTCTTGATCTAGTGGAGAAGAAAGAGATGATCCTGGTTGAAACACATCTTCTAGATACTCCTAACTAGGAATTATTTCAAGATCCCTATGCTCATTTCCTGAAGATATTTGAAGAAGGGATAAAGGTTGTTAGAAGCAGTGTATCACCAAAAGTAACAAAAAAATTTAACATTGTTGCCAAGAAACAAGAAAGTTGGGAGTGGCCCTGTCTGTCTAGTATACTAAAGGAAAGGAGAAAAGACCAGTCATGGAACCATCTGATTGACTAGATGTACTAGAAAAGAGAGTTTGTTAGCTAAACTTGTAAATATTTCAGAATTAGATTAGGTTATATAGGAATGTCAATAAAGCTCACCCTGTGAGCATTTATTTAGTCTTTTATTTTCTACTTTTCAATTTGAAAAAAAAATACAAAAACAATAAAAAAAGAAAAGAGGGCAGATAAAAACAAGAAAGGTACAGCCCCATACCAAAAAGAGAGGCAAAGTCTGAAAGTGTGCAAGCTCAAATGCCACTCCTAAAAGCACACTTCTAGTTAGTCATACACCCTAATCATGACTAATTAGCTTTTCAATTTACTGTTGATAGGTTAGTGAATTAGATCAGCCAAACAACACAATTTTGGCTTATTAGTAAAGTAGATTAGGATAGAGGAAACAAAGGTTCAAACAAATTCAATATCTGAACCTATGAATCTCAAAAGAATAATGGCTCTAATTAGATTAAATATTGAGCCAAATATAGAGAACAAACTGGTTCTAACATGCTAAAAAATTGAACCATATGAGAGAGAAGACAACTCAAACAAAATCAAACCCAGAGCTGAAGAAATAATGAAGGTTGTCTTTAAATTTTCAGATCTTAAGCCTTCACATTTTGTTTTAAATTTTTTGCAAATAAAAGTCTATGTGCAGCTTGTTTTTATGCCATAGATCTACATCAAGTCAAATTGCTTAATCCTGGCTTGGCTGCTTTTAAATTTCCTGTTTTAGAATTTAGAGAATAAAGGTCTGTCATATGGTCTAATCCTGATAGATAGTAACTAGGTAGTGAATTTATGAGTTCAAATGTTTAAACTGAACTCATGGAGAAATAAGAGTAGAAATAGATTAGTTTCCTGTTTTCAAATAAGAATAAAATGTTACTGAAAAGATTTTGCTAGTCCAAATGCACTCTAAAGAAGAAAAAAATGTTAGGATCATTAGGAATTGGTAGGTAGAGATGTTGTTTTGATAGAATTCCATTGTTTCATATTGTTGCAGAGATTGTCAAATCAAAGAAAGGTCAGCTAAAGGAAAAGAAAGTTGCTTCCCAATGGATGAAGGCATTGGTTTATTGAAAAACCAGAGATCAATAGCTGAGGTTCTGGACACCTAAAGAACCAATTGTCCTCCCCAAATGGAGCCACTATTAGCCACCTATAAATTCTTTCATACTCAATGGTGGCTAAGCTTGTCTTTTAAACCTTCAAGAGATAGTTCCCTTTGAAAGCCTATCATCTTTTGAAGTTTTTATGATGATAATTACCCTTTGAATTAATCTTCAATGTTGTTTCACTATTAGCCCTAAAGTACCTATTGTTTACCAAAGAAAACTACTCATGAGCCTCCATTCTCATCATTCACTTCTCCATCTCATTTTCACAAATCATCTCCATATACACCCCTATTTTCCTTTACAAATTTCCCCTTTCATCCTTTCATATTAACCTCCAAATCATTAAAACCCTTTGTTAAACCTTATATCATCCTTTTATTTGGTTTAAATATCCTTTTTCTAGCCTATCGGAACCCTATTTGGTCTTAAAAATCCTTGTCTTTGGCCTAAAAAACACCCTTTTGCACTATAAGTTATTTAGCCCCCGAGGTCTTATGACTATTAAAACCCTATCCCTCATATGACCTAAAGCCCCACAATCGGGTGCTTAAAGGCCTAAAAACCCTTTTCCACGCCCTTATTTCCTTATATTCTTCGTTTCCCTGACATTTCAATTTTAAATAGATGTGGACCATTGTTCTCTATAGATCAATGGCCATCGGGCCCCCATCCTTCTGCCCACTCACCTACCTTCCCTCTTCCCATTTCAATATATCCTCTCCTTCTTTTAAATCTCAACCATCCGATTCGAAGATCTGATGATCGGGACTTAACCCGATAAGCCAATACCCATTCACTACGCGAAGAAACAAATTACGTCATCGTGGACCCCACATCTCTCACCCCGTCGCGTGTGATCCGCACCGTCGGATCGACCACTCATGATCTAACGACCCAAAATAAATATCACACAATTTTTGGCCCTGTTCCACAGTGCACTACTTCTGCGCGATAAGAGCGGTTTTTATTTTCCACGTGTCGAGCGATGAATGGAATCGCGTTCCAAAAGGTAATATTGCATCCCCCCCCAAAATCTACGTGAAAACCACTGATGGTTTTCTCGAAACCGTTTCTTCCCAATTCGCACCATATTTTAAATTTGAAACCCTGTTTCTATGTTTACCATAGAAACCCGTCCTCCGCTACAAATTTCTCCATCCTCACTGCTCTGAAACACTTCCACGAACCTTCCAAAGCAGTTTAAACCAATAAATCGTAGGATTTAAATAACGTTGTGTGTTTTTTATGTAGTTTAATAAAGATTAAGGTTAAAACCCTCCCACAGATGATTACAGTATTATGGGCCGAGGATGACGATCCTCATGGCCCTTGATATAATTTCAAAGGGTTTGTGAGTTCCAATTACACGTTTTTAGCGAATTGATAGATCAGGATTATCGATCCACCAAAAAAGAACCCTCCACTCAAGCAAACCCTCTGTGCACCTGCAAAAATCAAACACAATGAACATCAATTAATTAAAGAGTATCACCAACGAAGACAGAGGATGAAAGCATAATCCGAAGATTAAAAGTTCTAAACAAAGTTTAAGGAGATTAAGGCACAAACTTGGGAAGCAAAGGCCTAGTCCACAAATGAAGTAGATAGGCACAGTTAGCAGTTTGAGGATGATTAAGGATAAAGTCTCAAAACCTGAATCATGCATAAACACAGTGTTTAAAGTAAATCAGTGTTTAAAAAGTGAAAGAAGACAAAAAACAACAAAGGACACCTCAGAGCCACATCACAAGGGCTAATTGAATCCCCAGTTACCAAAATTGCCACCTGCAGGCTCTCTGCCTCAAAGGAATACCCAAATCAAATCTCAGTCTGAAACATTAAGGCCAAAGACAACTGAACAGTTATTACAAAGCAAAAAAAATATCCCAAACTGTCAGTATAAGTTATTGTAAAGATAACAAAGTGCCTTAAAGTCAATCTGTTTACCCACTAAGCCTAAAAAGTAGAAACAGAGTAAATAAGACTGAGTTGTAATTCAATGATTTCCTACCTTATGCCTTGCATGGTTTTCAAGGCTAGAAGTTGCATTTAGTATGGAATTAATTACACTTCAACCCTAGGCACTCTTCCACCTCATCATTTTCTTATAAAATCTCCATGAGGAGCACATTGTAAAGGGTTGCTCAGTCATTAGTTGTAACATTGGAAATCTCTGAAATAATACATAGTCTGTTGAAGTTAAAGAAGAAATTGAAGTCTTGGAAGCTGGATTATGTTATGACATGCTTGTTCTTGAGAAGGCTCTATCATTGGATCCCTGAGCTTGGTTGTTGGTGATGTATTATGAATTGTCTATTGTTTTTCCTGTTTTCATTATGTTTCATAAATTCTTACTACAGTAGGATGAAAAGTTTAGGCTAAGAAATGACTCCTGGAAGCACCTTAGACCTGTTTATCCTTCACTGTTTTATGTTTTCTTCTGCTGAGGTATTTTAGAGTCTTTAATCTTTCTCTTTATTTCTCATGCTTGTTTATTTCTCTAATAGTTCAAATAGTTGGTTCCAACATGATTTATGGTTTTCCCTGCTTGTCTGCTGCCACTTGAAAACTATTTTTGAAGTCTCCCTTTGAAGTACCATTGTTTATTGTTAGCCAAGGAGGTCTGTTTCGATCATACCCTTTGTCCCTGCTTAAATAATTGTTTTAAAGGTTTTTATAGTTGTGATCATAGATGTGTTAGGTGTTCCCTTTTCTATGACTGCAATTATTAGTGAATCTTTTATGTTTTCTAATTACTTTGAAATAAAGTATTTGAGGAAATAGGGCGTTCCCCGAATCTTAGATTTCATTTTAAAAGTTGTATTGAAGTCATTATTTTCTTAAAGTGTGGTTTGTAGAATTTATGGTTAGCCATGTCTATAAAATACCTCTTTATTGTTCAAATTTTGTTTTTTAAGTTCCCTTTTGTTGAGAATTCAATTTCTCTTTCCAAATCATTAATGTCCATCTCATTCTCAAAACTAAAGGACCCTGTGGCCAAGTTATATTTTCCCTTTGATATCCCATATCCATTGATGAGTTTGTCATAAATCTCTTCTTGAGTCCATTCCCCAATGAACTTGATACTTCTTCTTTCTCTCTATACTACCTAGACCTTTCATTTTCTGGTGTGCCAATTCAACCAAAAAAACAAACAAACAAACCAAATCAACACCTTCACTTAATAACTAGTTTAAAATCAATACTTAAAAGCAAACAATATATACCTTTGCAAACAAATAATTTGAGAGATCCCTCTCTGAGAATAGGAGGACTAGATCCTGGAACTCTAAAGATTGGTTATGATGTTGCCTTCTCTTTTGGTTGGCCAATCTATCAAAACACAGTACCCCAACAGGTTACAATATTTGGGGATGGTAGCTTTTAATTTTCAAGAAATTTTCTTGAAAATTTTTTCGAAAGGAAAGGAAATCGAATTACGGGGTATCACAGGGAAGCCAGGAAAGATAATAAGCTCTAATGTCATGAAAAAAGCTTCTGAAGAAAGAACAATGAGGCATAATTTCACAATTATGCTCACTAGAAGTTCCAACATCAAAATCATCTATTTCTCCATATCTCCTAAGAGTCTTGGATAATCATTCCAAGGTGTTTTATACTCTCAAAGGACTCCCACCTATTCTTGATCATGATCATGCTATTCATTTGATTCTAGGAAGTGTTCCTCCAAACATTCAGCCTTACAGACATCCTTATGTCCAAAAGAGTGAAATTGAATGTATGATTGCAGAAATGTTAGAGGCTGGTATAATTCAATCTAGTCAAAGTTCTTTCTCTGCTCCAGTAGTATTGGTGCACAAGAAGGATGGATCATGGTGCATGTGTCTAGATTATAGGGAGCTCAATAAGATCACTATTAAAGATAAATTTCCCATTCCTGTGATTGATGAATTATTGGATGAATTACATGGAGCAATTTGTTTTACCAAGTTGGATCTTTGTTGAGGATATCATCAAATTAGAATGAAGACTGAAGATATTCTTAAAACATCATTTCTAACTCATGAGGGTCATTATGAATTTCTAGTCATGCCTTTTGGCCTTACCAATGCACCTTCTACATTTCAAGGGTTGATGAATTCCTTTTTCAAACCCTTCCTCTGAAAATTTGTGCTAGTATTTTTTGATGGTATACTAATCTACAATGGGTCTTGGAAGGATCATGTTCAACATGTTGATAGGGTGCCCAAACTATTAGAGGAGAAGCAATTATATGCAAAAACATCCAAATTTTTCTTTGGAGTACAAGAGGTGGAGTATCTGGGTCACATTATATCTCACGAGGGTGTTAAGGTAGACCCTAACAAAATTAAAGCCATTTAGGAATGGAAAGTCCCCACAACCATAAAGCAGTTGCACTGATTTCTCGGGTTAATAGGGTATTATCGAAAGTTTGTTAAGAATTATGGGAGAATAGCAGCACCTCTAACAACATTATTGAAGAAAGATGCATTTTCATGGACTCCTGAAGCAACTAAGGCATTTGAACATCTTAAAGAGGAAATGTGCCTAGCATAAAAATTCAATTGAAGGTGTGGGTCGCTGCCACTTTAATCATGGCGGTGGTTGGGAGTATTTCCAACACCCCACCTTAATCACAACTACCACCACCAATCATTCCTAGACATTGTCTGAGATAAACAAAACTATTTTGTCCCAATGGATTTGTGAGGATATCAACAAATTGTTCCTCTGACCTGAAATGCTACAAAACAATTTCACCACTGTTAACTAATTCCCTTATGAAATGGTATTTGTCATCAATATGCTTTGTTCTCTTCTAGAAAATAGAATTCTTTGAAAATGCAATTGCTGAGCTATTATCACAAAAAATTGTGGTTCCTTTGTCTTGTTCATGACATAAATCTCTCAGCATCCTTCTCATCCAAAGCGCTTGACATGCTGTTGTTGTTGCTGCTACTTATTCAACCTCTGTTGTTGATAATGAAACTATTGGCTGCTTCTTGGAAGCCCATGAAATGGCTCTTGATCCCAAATGAAAAACATACCCTGATGTGCTCTTTCCATTATCTACACTTCCATCCCAATCACTATTAGTGTAACCAATCAGCTTAAAATCACCAGTTACAGAGTATAGAACACCATACTCCTTTTTTCCATTTACATACCTTAAAATTCTCTTGCCTTCTTGCCAATGTGTCTCCTTGGGTGTCTCCATGAATCTAGATATCATACTTATTGCATATATTATATTAGGCCTAGTTGCATTCAAATACATTAGACTGCCAACCATGCTTTTGTACAATGTCGGATTGACATTCTTGTTGCAATATTCCTTTCTCAATTTCAACCCCATGACAGTAAGAGTTGATGATGGCTTGTTGTTCTGCATATTGAACCTTTTTAAAACTTCTTCAACATACTTTTCTTGGGAGATGAAAATTCCCTTTTTTGTTTGCTTTACTTCTATGCCCAAAAAATATCTTAACAAAACCAAGTCATTCATTTCAAACTCACTTTTCACGACTACTTTGAAATCAACAATGAGAGAAACATCATTTCCTGTAAAAATTAAATCATCTACATACAAAACAGCGATAAGAATTTTACCGTCATTTTCTTTGATGTAGATTGTGGGTTCACCATCACACTTTTTAAACCCATTGTATATCAAGTAAGCATCAATCCTGTTGTACCATGCTGGTGGTGCTTTCTTCAGCCGATAAAGAGCTTTCTTCAACTTACACACTTTGGGTTCTTGGCCTTCTATTTCATAGCTAGGAGGTTGTTCAACATACACCTCTTTCAGCACTCCTTTCAAGAATGTTGAATTCACATCCATTTGATAAAATTTCCACTTTTTTTTTGCTGCTATAGACAACACTATCCACACTATATACATTCTCGCAACTGGTGCAAAGGTTTCCTCATAGTCTCTTCCTTGTTGCTGCTTGTAGCCTTTGACAACTATCCTTGCTTTGTGCCTTTCTATCTTGCATTTAATGTTTCTCTTGGTCTTATAGACCCATTTCACTCTAATAACTTCTTTTCCTTGTGGGAGGTCCATTGACTCCCATGTATCATTCTTTTATATTTCTCCTATATCTTTATTCATTGCTTCAATCCACTTCTCTTATTTGACTGCATCTTCAAAACGAGTTAGGCCATCAATATGACAAAATAACGCAAATAAATAATTCAAACCAACATTATTATCAACTTCTTCTTGCTCATAAATTTCACTTAAATTTTTGAATCTTGGTCTTCTTGTATTTGTTGAAGATGTGCTTGTAGTTTCACTTGAAATTGAGGGAGTTTTTGATCCCTATGGTGTGCTTGGAGAAGTACTTCCTTGATTTCTCAATGTTGTTCTATTGCTTTCTTGCGGTGTGCTATGTTGAGCTTGTGTGGGTGGAGGGGGAGCCACCATTGAGGAATTACTTTCTACAACCAATTCCTCTTTTTCTTCATGTCAAATACATGTCTTCACATTCATTGTCTTCTCTAAACTTCCATCCCAATCTTCTTCTTCTATGAACTGAACATCTATGTTGATTATTACTTTCTTGGTTGATGGGTTATAGAGCTTGTAGGCCTTTCATTCATCACTGTATCCAAGAAATATACATTTCTCCCCCTTTATGTCCATCTTCTCCCTAAATTTATCCGGGACATGTGCATACACCACACATCCAAACAGTCACATGTGAGTGACAACTTGCTTTGTTCCTCTCCATGCTTCTTCTGGAACTCTGTTCATAACAGCTTTGGTTGGACATCTATTGAAGATATATGTTGCACAATTGGTAGCTTCTGCCCAATACTCATTTGGAAAATTCTTTGCCTTCAACATACTTCTTACCATGTCCATGATGGTCCTATTATTTCTTTCTGATACACCATTTTGTTGAGGTGTATAACTTGTGGTAAACTGCTTGTGTATTCCATGCTCCCTGCAGAAATGCAAGAAGTATTTGGAGATATATTCTCCACCTCTGTCAGTTCTCAACATTTTTATGTAGTGTCCACTTTGCTTTACAACAAGAGCTTTGAAGTGGTAGAATTTTTCAAACACTTCACTTTTTTGTTTTAGGAAATACACCCATGTCTTCCTTTTGTAATCATATATAAATTTCAAAACATAATGACTGCCAGCTAATGATGGCGTTTGCATTGGTCCACGTAAATCTGAGTGGACAAACTCCAAGGGTGCCTTTGGCCTTATACTCTTTCCTACTGAAAATGATTCTCTGTGTTGCTTTCCCAAGATGTAGCCTTCACATAGGTTTTCTGGTTTCTATATGAGTGTTAATCCCTTTACCATTCTTTTTCTATGCAACAAGTTCAAACCTCTGAAATTGAGATGTCCAAATCTCAAATCCCATAACCAGTTTTCATCTTTCACTTCTTCTTGAAATATTTCTTGTGTGGCAGCTGCTACAACACCTCTTTCCTTCAAGTTTGATATGATCTTGAAAGGAAACATTCTATTGCTTGTCATATGCACTTTTGCAATGACCTGTCTACTTGGAGGTATATCCATGATTGTGCACACATCATTTTTCAAAAACACATTGTATCCCTTTTGTACAAGTTGTCCAATGCTTAGAAGGTTACATTTTAGGTCAGGGACATAATACACATCTGAAATGAACTTCTTCTCTCCCTTCTTTGTCAATATGTTTATTCTTCCTTTCCCCATGATAGAGACTTTGTATCAGTCCCCGTTGTTACTTCAGATTTTACACTTTCATCTAGATTGGAAAAAAAAATTATGTTTCCAGTCATATGGTTACCACACCCTGAATCTAAGAACCATACATATTCTTGTTTTTATTGTGCTACATTACAAGCTAAAAGCACATTTCCTTGGTTCTGATTTTATTTTGTAAAATCTACACTTAGTTTACTACCCATGTCATTTTTCTTCTTTCTACATTCATTTTCATAATGACCATACTTTTTGCAATAATGAAATTGGACTTGAGATTTAGCATACCTCTGTCCTTGTGCTTGATTCTGGCTTGAGTCTTGGCTTTAATTCTAATTGCTGCCCCTTCCACTTGTGCTTGCAGGGCTACTTCTTCCACCTCTGTGTGGGATTCTTCCTCTTTCTCAGTAGTTTGATCTTCCTTGACCTCTACCTTGATCAAAAGACATTTGTGTCTTAAATGCATGCTCTAATGAGGATTTTGTTGTTTTGTTCATTTTGTGCTCATGAGACATCAGTGATGCATGAATCTCATCCACTGAAAACTATGAGAGATCCTTCGTATCTTCTATGGCATCTACTATGGCATCAAACATTGATGGTAGACTTCTTAAGACTTTCTCAACTATTCTCCTTTCTTCAGTGTCTCTCCATGAGACCTGATTTGGGTAACCAACCCAATCACATGTGAATAATAAGTCTATGTTATCAAACTCTTTCATACAAAGAGTTTCAAAATCTCTTCTCAGCATTTGAAGTTTTGTTGTTTTCACCTTTTCCATGCCTTGATAAGTTGTTTAGAGGGTATCCCATGCCTCCTTGGACTTCATTGCTACTATAATCCTTGGGAAAATACTCTCATGTACTGCTTGGAAAATATAAAAGAGGGCTTTGGAATCCTTCTTCTTATTTTCTCTCAACAAATCTCTTTGTGCTTGTGTCAAAGCATTATATGCTGCTGCATCTGATGGTTCTTGGAAACCATCTTCCACCATCTCCCAAATATCTTGTGAGGAGAATAGGGCCTTCATTGTAATATCCCAATAATCATAATTCTTCCCATTGAATTTCGGTATTTGTGGGTTAGTCAGGCTTGTGCTTGCTGTGGCCATCTTGACTGTGTAAACAAAGCCTTCTCACTGCTGGAGAATCAGCTTCTCAAAACAATATTTCAGGTTCTTCAGTAAAGAACACTTTCTTTCACTTTAGAGCCTAGACCTGCTCCAATACCATGTTGAAAATTATGAATAAAACAAACACAGAGGGATGTGTTCCCCCCCATAACACAGAATGAAAATGTCTGCGGAAATAACAATTCATAGACACAGACAGATAGTGAGAACAACCTAGAAGAGAAATTCTTTCTGAAATTTATTCAACTCTTCTCTATATTCGATTCAACTCTCTCTCAAACAAAATGAAATTACATTATTTTATACAAAATTGGCCAAAGCCTGAAGTTTAATGCAATTCAATGCTGAAATAGACCTTTAAAATTTTAAATCGTCCTCCTACTCCGATTTGTTGTTTATACATGAAAAAACATACAAAAACACATAATAGTAGACCTAAAATACTATTGATTCCGCTTGCGAAACACATCACATCCGATGCTCCATCGCAAATTGCATACCGGAAATTATAACATTTAACTCGCACATATACGAGAAAACTTAAAATTTGCGATATGTAATTGTGACGTGGCACATATCGCATCACAACATAAACACTTTATCTTGTGAGCACTTATACGTTGAACTACTGAGCTTGCGATGTGTGCTCTGCGGGGCGCATCGCATCGCAAATAACATAACTTGCGGGCGCTAAAAAGGTAAGCCTTAAATATTTCAAAGTGCGGGTTGCAAGTGCGCTAAAAGTTAAAAGTTAAATGTTTCAGAGTGTACGCGATAAAATGCGGGAAGTGATAAATGCAAAAGGTAAGGAATAAACGTGATAACGAAGGTTTGTATGTGATTTGCAATGCGGAAAAGGTAAGGTGGATCCCGCCGATATCGCATCGAAAAAAATATAACTTTGGTAAAAGGCTTAAGCGTTGAACAGTAAGTCTTGTGGGTTGCGAACTGCGGGTGGTTAAATAGTAGGAGGTGTGAAGTGCAGAAAGGTAATAAATAAAGGAAATAACAAATGTTTGTCATGGGTTTGCAAATGCGGTTGGGTGTATGGTTGGTCCTGGCGATATCGCATCGACGGGGAAATAACTTTGGCGAAACGTAAGAGGTAAATCAAAAATGTTGTGGGCTGCAAAGTGCAGGTAAACAAGCTAGTGAATGGAAAAAGGAAATTAAACGCAGAGTATGGTTACAAGTACTCTGTTTTGGATTTTTTTGTGTGAATGCCTTTGGATTTGAAAACTGAAGCTTCCTCCTTCCCTGCAAAAAATTTCAATTGAAGATGTGGCCTGCTGCCACTTCATTCATGGAGGTGGTTAGGAGTATTTCCAACAAAAATGTTGGAATTTCTGAGAATTCCAGAACAATATATAGAGAGAATAATACTCTCCTCTTAACACAGAGAAATAAAACAAAATTTTTTTGGTAAAGAGACAGAGTTTGCATGAAAATGCTTTCTTCTATTAACTGTAGAAATCTATTACAAAACAAAAAACTTCTTCCTCTATTGAGGGATTACATACAGACTACTACAAGACGCAGTGCTAAAAACAAAAAACTCTTTGTCTCTGTTACAGACGAAATACTCTGTTTCTCTTCAAAATAGCCTTCGGGCTCACACAACAAATACAACACTACAACTTTTTCATTACATAAAACAATGCAATGCCATGCTTTTTATGTGGTGCGGCGTTTTAAAACCTAAAACAAATTACAAAGGAAAATGTTGTTGGAACATAAAAATTAACATATGCGCGACGTACAAGTGGAGCCCACATCGCAATTGGCAATCGACGAAACAACAATGTCCGGAATAACAAACTTGCAATTGAGCGATTGCGATCAGCGAAACATTTGACTTGGCGGATGGACCTTTGAACTTTGCGATTGCGATTGCGTGATTGCAACAATCGCATCAGCGGAAATACAAATGCGGAATGGTTGAAAAATGAACTTGTGATGTTGCGATTATGATTAGATCACATCACACCATCGGCATCGGCCGATGACTTAAGCGGAGGGCGGAAAAAACAAACTTGTGACGAGCGATTTGCGATTGCAATTGTGGTGGGACCACATCACATCGCATTGCAACTTTCCATCAGAACATAACATATGGCAGAACACTTTGTCACTAGCGATTGCGATTTGCAATTGCGATTGCATCACAAACCTACAATCGGAGGAACATTGCAATGGAAGAAACATACATTGTTCCCTTTTGATTTGTGATTGTGATTGTGGTGGGACCACATCGCATCACATCGCAAATTTCCATATCAACAAGACACTTTAACACTTCGCTGCTGCGATTTTGCGATTGCAATTCATAAAAGGACTGGTGGGGACCACCATGACTTGTCCCATTCAAAACATAAAAAAAAACTTGGCCACGTTTAAAAACGAAAAGCTCTGTTTTTTAAAAGAAAATTGTAAGAACTTTCAAACATTGAATTGACTATGCAATACAAATAGAAAACGACTGTTCTTGAAAACATGAAAACAAAAATGGAAAGCGGCTATGTGCAAAAAAGTGAATCACTCTTGTACTTCTCCACTTACAGATGTACAAACCTATAGTTGAAAATAATATCTCAACACTCCCCCTTAATTTCAACTGCTGGGTTATCATTCATACCCAAAAAATTCTTTAAAAATTCAAACTCTTCTGCCCCAATGGCTTGGTCAGAATGTCTGCAAACTACTCCTAAGTTCTACAATGTTCTAAAACAATTTCTCCATTGTTCACTAGATCCCTGAAGTAGTGAAACTTGGTATCAATGTGTTTCGTTCTTTTATGAAAAACAGAATTCTTTGATAATGAAATAGTTGAGCTATTGTCATAATAAATCATTGTGCCTTTTTCTTGCTCTTGGCATAAACTTCTCAACATCCTCCTCATCCACACTGCTTGACATGCTGCTGTTGTAGCTGCCACATACTCTGTCTCTGCTGTAGACAATGCTACAATAGGCTGTTTCTTAGAAGCCCATGAAATGGCTCCTACACCCATGTGAAAAACATAACCAGAAGTACTTTTCTGGTCATATACACTTCCAGCCCAATCACTGTCAGTGTATCCAATTAACTCTGAATTTTCTGAAGTAGTATATAAAATTCCATACCTTTTAGTTCCTTTAACATACCTCATAATTCTTTTTTCTGCCTGCCAATGTGCTTCTTTTGGCCTCTCCATGAATATGAAATCAAACTAACATCATGCATAATATCTAGCCTAGTTGCAGTCAAATACATGAGGCTGCCAACTATACTCTTGTACAAAATAGGATCAAAATCCTTTTTGTTGTCCTCTTTGCTGAGTTTTACTCCCATCACTGTGGGAGTAATTGCTGCCTTGAAATCCTACATGTTAAATCTATCCAACACTTCATTAACATACTTTTCTTGAGAAATAAAAAATTTATTTTCATTTTTCTTTACTTCTATTCCTAAGAAGTATCTCAGCAAACCCATGTCAGTCATTTCAAATTAATCTTTTATGACTGTTTTAAAATTTTCAAGGTAATCATCATTACCTGTAAAGATCACATCATCAACATACAACACAACAATGAGCATCTTACCATCTTTCTCCTTGATGTATAAGGTGGGTTCTCCCTCACATTTTTCAAACCCATTTTCTAGTAGATAGGAATCTATCCTATTGTACCATGCTCTTGGTGCTTGCTTCAGCCCATAAAGAGCTTTCTTCAATCTGCACACTTTATGTTCTTGGTATTTCTTCTTGTAGCCTAGAGGTTGTTCAACATAAACATCTTCCATTAACACTCCATTTAAAAATGCTGATTTCACACCCATTTGGTAAACTTTCCACTTGTTTTGTACTGCTATGGATAGCACTACTCTCATGATTTCCATTCTTGCAACCGGTGCGAAAGTTTCCTCATAGTCTCTCCCATGTTTATGCTTATACCCTTTGACAACAAGTCTGGCCTTGTGTCTTTCAATTTTTCCTTTAGCATTACTCTTGGTCTTGTAGACCCATTTAACTCCAATAACCTCCTTACCTTTTGGGAGTTCAACTAAATCCCATGTCTTGTTTCTCTCTATGGCATTAATCTCTTCATCCATATCTTCTATCCATTTTGTATCTCTAATAGATTCTTCAAAATGAATAGTCATCAACATGAAAATACAAAGAAAATAAAGAGTTCATACCTTCATTTGCTGCCTCTTGCTCATAAATCTCATTTAAATTTCTCAACTTTGTTCCTCTTTCATTTGGTGTACAAGGGCTTGAAGTAGCACTCGAATCTCCTCCTTGTGGTGTGCTTGGAGAAGCACTCTAATTTCTCCTCAAGGGTGTCCCTTGTTGTCCTTGTGTTGGTGATGCTATTGAGGGATGTATTTCAGCCATCTCTTCATCATCTTCATCATGAGACAAACAGTTTTTAACATTCATTGTTTTCTCAATGCTTCCATCCTAAGCTTCCTCCTCAATAAACTGAACATCTCTGCTCACAATAAAATTCTTGGTGGATGGGTTATACAACCTATAAGATTTGGATTCCTCACTATATCCAATAAAAATACATTTCTTCCCCTTACTGTCCAACTTCTTCCTTAGCTGATCTGGAATGTGTGCATAAGCCACACAACCAAAAAATTTCATGTGGGCGACTCCTTTCTTTGTCCCACTCCATGCTTCGTCCGGAACTTTTTTCATGACTGCTTTTGTTGGGCATATATTCAAGATATACGTTGCACAATGTACAGCTTCAGCCCAATAATCATTTGGAAAATGTTTTGCCTTTAGCATACTCCTTACCATATCCATGATTATCGTATTTTTCCTTTCAGCAACTCCATTTTGCTGCAGAGTGTACCTTGCTGTAAATTGCTTATGAATCCCATTTTCTCTGCAAAAATGCAAAAATTCTTTAGAGATGTACTCACCTCCTCTATCAGTTCTTGGGACTTTGATATGCAGCCCACTTTGGTTCTCCACAAGTGCTTTGAAATTGCAAAATATTTCAAACACTTCACTTTTATTTTTCAAAAAGTAAACCCAAGTTTTTCTTGTAAAATCATCTATAAAATTTAACATATAGTGGCTGCTTGCAAGTGATGGTGTTTGCATTGGTCCACATAAATCTGAGTGGACAATTTCTAAGGGTGCCTTTGCCCTTATGATTTTCCCAGATGGAAAACTTTCTCTGTGTTGTTTACCCAAGATACAATCTTCACAAAGGCTGTCTGGTTTCTCAATCAATGGTAATCCTCTTACCATTCCTTTCCTATGCAATAGTTAAGACCTCCAAAGTTGAGATGTCCAAATATCAAGTGCTATAACCAATTCTCATCTTTTTGGAAAGCCTCTTGTGACGTTGTTGCCATTTCTTCTCCATTCTTCAAATCTTCTCTCATCTTGAGAGGGACATTATGTTCCTTGTCATATTCACTTCAACAATACATTGTTTTCTTGGTGGTTTATCCATGATGGTGCATATATCATCTTCAAAAACAACATTGTACCCATTTTGAACAATTTTTCCAACACTTAAGAGGTTACATTTCATTCCAAGCACATACTAAACATCTGATATGGATTTCTTCTCTCCTTTCCTTGTTAAGACTCCTACATCTCCTTTTCCCATAACAGAAACTTTACTATCTGTCCCTAATGTGACTTGTGACTTCACATTCTCATCTAACATAGAAAACATGGCTATGTTTCATGTCATATGGTTACTACAACCTGAGTCTAGAAACCATAAATCTTCACTCTTTTCCTCAGCCATATTACATGCTAAAAACAATTTATCTTAGCTGATATTTTCTCTAGTGAAATTTGCACTGGGTCTATTACCCATAACATTCTGCTTCTTCCTACATTCATTTGCATAATGCCCATATTTTTTACAATAATGACATTGGACATTTCATTTATCATACCTTTGTCCATGAGCATGTTTTTGTCCACTTTGTTGGCTATTGCTTTGGCCTTGGTTCTGATTTTGATTGCTGCCCCTTCCTTAGCATTTGCTAGACTGTTTCTTCCACCTATGTTTTGGCTTATGCCTCTTCCTCTCTTGTTTCCTCTGCCTTGACCTCTTCCTCTTCCAAAGGACATTTGGGTCTTGAAGGCATGCTCTGAAGATGAGTTTCCATTTCTACCCAATCTATGTTCATGTGTCATCAGTGATGCATGAAGCTCATCAATTGAAAATTTTGTGAGATCCTTTGTCTTTTCTATGGTGGTGACTATTACATCAAACCTTGAGGGTAGGCTCTTCAATAGTTTCTCCACAATCCTTCTTTCTTCAAGTGTCTCTCCATGAGACCTTATCTGTGTGACCATTCCAATCACATGTGTGAATAATGAGCCTATATTATCTGACTCCTTCATGCAGAGAGTCTCAAAATTTCTCCTCATCAATTGTAGTTTTGTTGTATTCACTTTCTCCATGCCTTGATAGGCTATCTTGAGAGTTTCCCATGCTTCTTTGGATCTCTTAGCTGCTGCTATCCTTGGAAACACACTTTTATGTACTGCTTGAAACAAATAGAAGAGGGCTTTAGAGTCCTTCTTCTTATTGCTCTTCAACAAGTCCTTCTCTGCCTATGTTAAGGCATTAAACTCATTTTCATCTACTGGCTCTTCAAAACCATCCTCAACAAGTTCCCATAAGTCTTGAGAGGCAAACAAGGCTCTCATGGTGATTGCCCAATAATCATAGTTCTTCCCATTGAACTGTGGAAGCTGAGCATTACCAATACTCATGCTAGTGTTGGCTCCTGCCATGCTTGCACTCTGAACTATGCTTCAAACACTTAAATGTGTATTTAAAAATAAAATGACTGTCTTCAAATAGTAACACAAAAAAATATTTTTTGAGAATACCTTGGATTCTTTTGACTGAGCCTTCACTTTGCTGGAGAAGCTACTGCAACAAGAAATCCTTCCTTCAGCTTCTTTGACACCTTTAAAGAGCCTGGACTAGATCTGACACCATGTTGGAATTTCTCAGAATTCCTG
This sequence comes from Pinus albicaulis, assembly GCA_034641835.2. Taxonomy (NCBI): domain Eukaryota; kingdom Viridiplantae; phylum Streptophyta; class Pinopsida; order Pinales; family Pinaceae; genus Pinus; species Pinus albicaulis. The sequence goes on from CM076570.1 coordinate 445,382,590, forward strand.
AACAATACATAGAGAGAATAATACTCTCCTCTTAACATAGAGAACTAAAACAAAAATTTGTTGGTAGAGAGACATAGTTTGCATGAAAATGCTTTCTTCTATTAACTGTAGAAATCTATTACAAAACAAAAAACTTCTTCCTCTATTGAGGGATTACATACAGACTCCTACAAGACGCAATGTTGAAAACCAAAAACTCTTTGTCTCTGTTATAGAAGAAATACTCTGTTTCTCTTCAAAATAGCCTTCGGGCTCACACAGAAAATACAACAGTACAACTTTTTCATTACATAAAACAATGCAATGCCATTCTTTTTATATGGCACAACGTTTTAAAACCTAAAACAAATTACAAAGGAAAATGTTGCCAGAACATAAAACTTAACATATGCACAACGTACGAGTGGAGCCCACATCGCAATCGGAAATCGGTGAAACAACAATGTGTGGAATAACAAACTTGTGATTGAGTGATTGTGATCGGCGGAACATTTGACTTGGCAGACAGACCTTTGAACTTTGCGATTGCGATTGCGTGATTGCGACAATCGCATCAACGGAAATACAAATGTGGAACGGTTGACAAACGAACTTGCGATGTTGCGATTGCGATCGGATCACATCGCACCATCGGCATCGGCGGATGAATTAAGCGGAGGGCGGAACAAACAAACTTGCGACAAGCGATTTACGATTGCGATTGTGGTGGGACCACATCACATCGCATTGCAACTTTCCATCGAAACATAACATATAGCGAAACACTTTGTAACTAGTGATTTCGATTTGCGATTGCAATCACATCGCAAACCTACAATCAGCAGAACATTGCAATGGTGGAAACATACATTGTTCCTTTGCGATTTGCGATTTGCGATTGTGGTGGGACCACAGCGCATCGCATCGCAAACTTCCATATCAACAAGACACTTTAACACTTCGCTGTTTCGATTTTGCGATTGCGATTCATAAAAGTACTGGTGGGGACCACCATGACTTTTCCCATTCAAAACATAAAAAAAGACTTGGCCGCGTTTAAAAACGAAAAGCTCTGTTTTCTAAAAGAAAACTATAAGAGCTTTCTAACACCGAATTGACTGTGCAATACAAATAGAATGCCGCTGTTCTTGGAAACATGAAAACAAAAATGGAAAGCAGCTATGTGCAGAACAGTGAATCTCTCCTGTACTGCTCCACATGCAGATGTTACAAACCTGCAGTTGAAAATAACATTTTAACAAAAAAATTGCATCCAACAAATATACAGTCAAAGGAAAAATGAACAAAGCTAGGAGTCGTAGTGAGTACCCCAAACAGTACAATGCACAATGACCTTGATTTCAAAAGGTGGAAGACGCCACATTGTGTGGCCGCTACAACAGAAGGAAAACCCGGCTCCAAAGGAAGCCCCAGCATCATAAGCATAAATCTAACAGTGCAACCAGCAACACCCCTTATATCACCACCCCACTCTCGCCTTAATTTCCCAACTAGAGAATAGTCATTTCCAAATCCAAATTGTGAACAGAGCCGAACCACCATAGCTCTAATGGTTGGAGCAGATAGATTTGATTCCAAAAAAATATGAAGGAAAATATCCAAGAAAGAAAGTGAATTTCCCTAGAAAAGTCCCTCGACCTTGTAAGACCGACTCCGAAGGAAATCCCACCTCCGTCACGACAGAGAATGAATTACACCATTTAACCCACATCACGAGCACTGTGTAATCCGAGTTCAGCTCGAAATGAAAACTTGCCATATTCATAATTGGAGGGAGGAGTGACACTATCAAACCATCATAACAAGTCACACTAACTCTCTATTAATTTAATTAAAAATATTTCAGTAAAATATAAATGTTTTCTTAATATATAATTCAACCAATATAATGGAGGATTTTCAGATAAATTTTCACTTTCCTACCTATACTTCTTTCATTATAATTTTTCAGCCTTTGCCCATAACAATAAAAATAATAAATTTTAAAGAAAAATTTTAGCAAAGAATCATAACTAGTAACACCTAGCAATTTGCTGATTTAAATTTAGAGCAACACAGTTAGTGTTGTTCCAAGGCCAGACTGTGAACACAATTTGAGCCTCCAGAAAGTATGCAAAAATTAAATTATTGATTATACTAAGTGCACCAACACAGCGGGCCACTGAGCGAGAATTAATCGGATGTCAAACCTTGTGTATTTTTATTAAAAAAACGACAAATGGTCCGATGTCAAAACATGTGTATTTTGTTACAAATATATATTAATTGTTTATGTGTCTTCACTAAGCCAGGGTGTGAAGCACATGGGTATTAAGAGAAGCTGTGCAGCTGCTCTTGAATCATTTCTGGATTATATTCAGAACATTCTCATGCATAGTTTCGGATTTCTTTAAAGGAACTCTATGTTATCCTAAAGGCTTTGTTTTGGATTCTTTATAGGAACTTTATATCATCCTAACGCCATTTAGTTTACCTCATAAATGAATTATCTGTGGCAACCTCAATACATAAGTTTTTTTGCTTGTTTTATTATAGCCATTATAAATTTACAGTTCCGTGCATTTCTTATTTTCTTCAGCAAATCGAAATTGGAAATGAAATGAACCAATCATCCATCACTCCCTCGAAACATCATAGCATCGAAACATCATAACAAATATTCAGTGTGTTTGCTTAGCTTCTGGTATTCAGTTGTTTTTGGTGAGGCTGCAACATATAGTTTATCAGTTTTCTTTTCTTCTTATAGTCCAATTACACGCAAAATATTGTACAACGAAGCATATGAAGTAAAAAGCAGTGGGAAAGCTGGTTATAAATTCAAATTACAAGATTGCCAAACCTTCAACATATACTTTATCAGTTTTCTCTTCTTCTTATAATCCAAAGACACGCCAAATATTGTACAACGAAGCATATGAAGTAAAAAGTAGTGGGGAACGCTGGTTATAAATGCGAAGTACAAGATTGCCAAACCGAAAAAAATGATTAGTTTCAACACTCTACAGGTCCTGACTGTGGCCATTCATTATCAAATGCCAAATTTTCTCATACAAGATTTCCATGTTAAAACCATTAAGATCATGTACCTGTATCATAAACAAATATCATATAAGTTAGGTGTCTAGAGGACTACAGTATGATGTGTAAGTGTACTGTGGTGTAACTGTATTTGTCTATCATCAAAGTTGAAATTTTGATCATGTGAGCCAAAATAAAAATAAAAAATTTTGAACCAGCTATAAAGAGGAACCAGATTAACTGGTTCTACTTTCACCAAATAGTAATAATGTGATTATTCCAAATAACTATAAAATTTTTTTAAATAATTTTAACTGATAAAAAAAGATTTAAATAACTGTATAAATAAATAATTAAGAAATTTTGAAAGTCCAAACTTAGAATTTGAGAAAAAGTTTAAAAATCCCTAAAAATTTAAATTTAAAATTTAAAAAAGTATACACTTCCATAAATTTAATCCCTCTTAATACATGATAAATCCAAAATTAAATAAATCTAACTAGTGTATATTTCAACTACTAGTAAAATAGGAAAACAGAAAAGAAAAATAGTATTACAACTTAATTGAGAAGATATTACCTTGGTATGCATTGTATGAAAAACTCTGTTTTTGCTAATGCCAAAAGCTGTAGCGCTCAAAATTTGAAGCCCAGCTTCCTCCAATGCCTGTAGAAGATGAGAGTACAGAATCTGATGTTCGAAGGTATTTGTGGAGACCTGAATACCTAAACCGACTGACTTTATTTCCACAGTCGGGAATTGATCCCCATCTGCTCCTCGAAATAGTGGAGATTTACTAATCGTCTGGTTACACGAGAATTGCACACCATCGAGGGAAACATTTGCATTTCTCCCGGCGTTGACCATGGCCTTCTTTTGATCTCTTTCTATTGAAAGATCTTCGATCCTTTGCTGTAACTGCAAAATGTAATTAATGGCTGCCTGTAATTGGTCTGTTACTGAACGTTTGCCCTGCACATCATGAAATCCAACTTCCCATAAAACATAAACTTTTGAGAGTATTGTTAATGTCTAATGCCAAAAACCATGGACATCATTAAAAAGAAAAAATTACCCGAAGATTTTCATGTGGAAGCAAAGATCTCAGCGTTGAAAAGAGATTCTTCATCTCTCTGCGCCGCTGCCTTTCAATCGTTTTGGCATTCCGTTTCGCAGGCGGTACATGATCTGGAAGACTGGAAGTGCAGCTTGTGGCCATTAAATAAGGATGACCCACAAGGTTATGGAGGCCAGTTGGTGTTACAGGGTTTGTATTGACGAAACCCTGGCCATGATGGGTATTATAAGTTTGGGAATATTGAGGCAGTTGCGTTGATAGAAATTTATTGGAACTCGATGCATTTCCGACATCGAGATTGCTTTTGACATCGTCACAGGAGAGAGAGGTTGAGTGCAAGTTCATCTTTGAGGATAAATTGCAGATGGCTATACAGAATGTTACAAATTATAAAACCCTAGTAATGATACCCCAAGAAATATGGAAATTATTGCCATCCAGACATTCAAACACAATGGGAATGCTCTTACGACTATTTCCTAAGTCAGCTCTTACGACATATAAACATTTTACGTCTTCAATGATCTCTGGGCCCGTCTCACACTTTGTATATTATGCCGACATCCATGTACTGATTTGATTATACCCTCGCCACTCTCGCTATTGAGAAAATAATATTAACTTACTAGTCAAGCTCATCCGCATATGCGAAACCTTCTGTACGCGTTTTTCAAAATCTCCGGCCCATTTCACTTTAAAAAGTCCACGCAGGTTGGGTATTCTTTTATCATTTTCTTTTTAGAATATAAAGATAATGGAGTGTAATGGTAAATTTAAATGATATAATTTAGCGATTATCTAAGATGAATGAATTTTTTTTATTATTAAAATAGAAAGTTTTAGGTTTATGGATTGAGTGGTTGGGTGGATTATTTGTTTGGTTTCACATTGAGGTTTAATTCTCACAAATAATATGTGGGTATATTGTAATAAGGTTAAATCAATCTAGATCTATTTTAGCTCTAGATCTATCAAGCATTCAAAGGGATCAAGTTTCTCAAGGTGCAAACCTTTTTTTTAGTGCAGAACTTGAGGAAATGTTTGCACCTCCACAGATTTGATCCTTCTAGGCCCTTGATAGTTCAGGAGTTAAAGATGGATCTATGCTGATTTCAATGGTAAATAAATCTAATATTAATATAATCATTTCAAATATGCTAAAGATGTCTAATATTAATCATTTTTATTTTAATTCTTTTTAGTTACCTCAGTTTGTTAAGATGATAAAATTCAAATTCACATGATAAATATTATTAATAACTTTGATGATGAAAAATGATGAAATGAAAATATTAAATGCAAAGTGACAATGTAATAGTGTTGGATAATAGAAAATGTGAATAATAAAATGTAGTCAATTACAAATAGTCTTCATTGTGGTCAATCTCAAACTATTTTCTTCTACTATTCTTATTGTCACCCTTCTTAATTTTGTCATCTTCTCATATAGATTATATGCAAAGGACAGTTGAAATCGTAAGCCATTTAAATCTTTATCTCGAGTTGTTGTAGTAAATAGCATACCTTGTCTCTGTTGCTCTCCAAAATTAATAGGTTGAATTACTATAACACAAAAATCAATGCATATTGCCAATATTTTTTTGTGCTTACACTAAAATAAATGTGGATTCTTGATCCAATCACTTCAAAATTAATGTACCGTCATACATCTAATTACATCAAATCAGAAATCAATATCTACACTGAAATCAATGCATCTAATGCAAGAATTTAAATAAGATTAGAAAAAAAATTGTACACCAAAATCTATGCATCTAATGCAAACAATCAATAAGATTAGAAATCAGCATCTACACTCAAATCAATGCATCTAGTGCAAGTAAGAAAATAGGATTAGAAACCAACATCTACACTAAAATCAATGCATTTATTGCAAGCAATCAAACATGATTAGAAATCACCATCTACATTGAAATCAATGCAGCTACTGCAAGTAATCAAATATAATTAGAAATCAACATCTACATTGAAATCAATGCATCTAGTGCAAGCACTCAAATAGGGTTATAAATCACTACGTACATTAAAATCAATGCATTTAGTGAAAACAATCAATTAGGATTAGAAATCACCATCTACACTGAAATTAATGCATTTAGCGCAAGCAATCAAATAGGATTAGAAAACATATACATTGAAATAAATGCATCTAGTGCGAGCAATCAAATATACTTAGAACTCAACATCTACATTAAAAATCAATGCATCTAGTGCAAGTAATCAAATAGGATTAGAAATCACTATCTACACAGAAATGAATGCATTTAGTGCAAGCAATCAAATAGGATTCTAAATCATCTACATTGAAATCAATGCTTCTAGTGCAAACAATCAAATATCATTAGAAATAAACATGTCCACTAAAATGAATGCATCTAGTGCAAACAATCAAATAAGATTATAAATCAGCGTCTACATTGAAATCAATGCATCTAGTGCAAGAAATATTCTTCCCTCTCTCCCCCCTCCATATATATCTATATCTCCCTTCATCTCTCCTTATTTATATCTCTATATCACCCCCGAAACACACACGCTCTCTGACTACATATCTATAAATCTCTCTATCCCTCCCTCACTCTCTCCATCTCTCTCTTCTTCCCTCTCTTCACCTTTCATCAATATCTCTATCTCCCTATGTCTCTCTATATCACCCCCAAAACACACACTCCCTTTCTCCTATTTATATATCTATCCCTCCCTCCTCCTCACCCTTTTCCTCTCTCTCTCTCTTCCCCTTTACTCCCTCTCCCTCGCTTCTCTCTCTTTCCCTGTGTTGTGTTCTCTCCCTCCTCCATATTAGCCCGTCTCTCTCTCTCTCCACCTTTATCTCTCTATATATTTCTTCTTACCTCCCTCTCTCCCCCCTCCAACTTTTTCTCTCTTTCCCTCTGTCTGTCCACTCTCTCATATCCTCTCTCTTCCTTCATCTCTCTCCCTTTCTCTCCCACCTCTCTCTCTCTCTTCAACCTCCAACTCTGTTACTATATCCCTCCCTCTATCCTTCTCTGCCCCCTTCTCTCCATATCTCCTTATGTGTCTCTTTATCTCACCCCCAAACATACACACTCTCTCTCTATCTCACCCTTGTCACTCCCTGCCTCTCTCCACTTCTCACTCTCTGTCTATTTATTCTTTCCTCCCTCTCTCTCACTCCAACTCCATATCTCTATCCCTCCCTCTCTCCTCCTCTCTGCCTCCCTTTCTCCTCCTCTCTTTAAATTCCTCTCTCTCATCCTTCCTCTCTCTCTAGTTCTCTCCTACCTCCCTCTCTCTTCCCCCATAAATCTCTCTCTCTCTCTTTTCCCTTCAATCCTATCTCTTCCCCCATCACTCTCCTCCTTTCTCTTTGATCTGGAAATGATTACTAGTTATTTTTGTGCTAATATCATATGAGATATAAATTTATCTTTGCTTAGTTTTACTTATGCTTCATAGGTTTGTTTATGCACATGTGATTGCAAATCAGCATACTTGGTGAAATTATGTGTTTGTCATAAGCTTAGAAAGCATAATTTTAAATGACTAAACAAAAACAATATTAAACACAATAAACACACATAACAGAGCTTAACACATAGAATTTTGACGAAGGCCTACATCTCATTGGTCCAGCTTCATAATGTGGGCCTTTGTATTAGCTTCAAGTGTGCTCAAATTGTTTTTACAAGCTTCAAATCCTCTTGGAACCTGTTCCAATGAGTTTAAAATATCATAATATCCCAAAAATGACTATTTGTTTGCTGAATTTGGACTCTGGATGCTTTGGCAACGACCCCAACACCTGATGGCCCTAGCCTTCAAAAATCTTCAAATGCACTAAAAAACTGTAGATGACCTTTTCTGCCTCTTCCTGAGCTCTTTTTAGGTGAAAATTGAATGAGTTATGACCAAAACTGTCTTTCCCACTATTTCTCCACTAAACATGGGGAGACTACTAATTAATTTTCTAGATTTGGCAATTACGCCTTACCTGGCGCACTCCCTAAACCTCCGCCAGGATAATTGTGGTTTAATTAGTGTGAATCAGGTTTAATTTGGGTGGATGAATGCAGATTTTAGATTAAGTGCGATTAGTGCTAACTTGGTGGATAAACGTGGTTAATCCACGTAATAATGTTAATTAATCCTCCTTTTAGTTTTTCCTACTGTAAAGCCCTTTTTGCACCTGGTCTTCAGCAAATGGTCTCATGGGAGAGGTTTGGGCCACAAGGCTGGCCCGTCTCCAACCCCCAACTGTCGGATGTGTGATATTTATCATGAAGTGGAATGCTCTATGGTTAAGAACCATTGGATAGAGGAGTTTGTATGAGGCGTGGGTGGTAGGTGAAAGGTGAGGGGTTCGAGCCCGACCTCCCACAATAAATTTTTCCAACTCTGACTTTAGCCGACCCACCATACTTGGCACTGCCACTATATGTGTCCTTCCTCCAATTTCTAGTTAGCTCCCAGCTAGACTTAGCTAGGATCCACTGTAGATGGTTGGCTTGCCAAATGTAACCCTGCTCTAATGTCAGTTATCTCCTCCTCCAAAGGTGGCTAGGTTCGATAACATAGTATTAAACCATAGGTTTAATAAAAGATTTGATATATGTATAATATATGTATTCGAACCTTAGAATCAACCTACCATGCCATGCTGGGGTACATGGCATGCCACATGGCCCTTCCCCATTGGTTGTAAATTCCACCATATAAAATAATGCTAAGTAAATAAAATTCAAACTTAGACTTAAGAAGAAAAAAAATTCTCTTCCTAGTCATCATTGGAAAGTCTAGTGGTGCCACTTCACATAGTTTCATTGGTTTTTTCAGGAGGATATTCCCTGCAAAGCTGTTTGTACCTGCCACATCATCCATGTACATGTTCTGCTCCTTTTTTTCATGTTTTAGAAAATGAACAATAGACCATAACTCACTCATACGAACTCAGATTTCAATGAATTGAGTTGCGCCCGAATCCTGGCGACGAAATCTATCCGATCATTTAGGTTTGAAGCAATTTTGATCACTTTAAATTTTTAGCTAAAAATTGAGCCTTAGATCATTCCTCCCCACTAGAAGCCTTTTGGGCCCCAAAATATACTATCAAGTGTTCAACAAGTGAGGGTACATCTACCTCACTTTTCCAATCTCCAACAATTTGGCCTTTGAAGTATTTTGACCCTTATGATTCAACATTCCCTCTTCTTGAAGTTCTGATTCTTCAGTCAAATATGAGATCTTGCTGAATTTCATCAAGATATTATGGCAAGAAATCATCTATTGATGGAAGCTAAACATGCTCTCCTTGATCATCAATCAGAGGAGGCTCAAACAATCTCAAATTATCAACATTAACGACAAATAAATTTGCATATAAGGAGGAAAATCTAGCTTGAATTCATTTGTACCAATCTTTTCTATAATTTTAAATGGAACATAACATAATGGTTTGAGCTTTTTACCTTCACCTTGCAATCTTTCATTTCTTATGTAAAACCAAACTTCATCACAAAATTGGAATTTATGATAAACCCGGTGTTTTTCATGCCTTGCCTTGTAGCTGCTTTGACTCTTTTCAAGTTGTTGTTGCACTATGTGATGTACCAACTGAATTTTCTCAATGAAATTTCTTGCCTTATCTATTTAACTATGTCTGTCTATAGCAACATCTTTCTCAAAGATGAAGTTCAATGTCGATCTTAGAAACTAACCAAAACATGCCTCAAATGGAAATCTATTTGTGGAAGAATGTTTTGCCTGGTTGTATGCATGTTGTATGTAGTGTAACTATTCATCCCACAACTTGGGATGCTTGCTGCAATAGCCTCTTAGAAGATGAATAATAGTTCTATGTACCGCATATGTTTGACCATTTGTTTGTGGATGAAATGTTGTACTTTTCTTCAACTTTGTATCCATCATGTCCCATAATTTTGACCAAAAATTCCTAACAAATCGAGAATCTTGATCACTTACAATAGAAGTAGGAAGACCAAAATGGATCCATACAGTTTGAAAGAAAATATTAGCAGTTTGTTCCGCTATAATATTTTTTTTACATGTCATCAAAATAAACATTTTTCTGAACCTATCTACCACAACATACAAATAATCATGACCTTTCCTTGACATAGGAATGCCTCCTACAAAATCCATTGAGATGCTCTCCCAAGGATGAGAAGGAACCGGAAGTGGTGTGTACAAACCAAGCTTCCTATTTCTAGGCTTACTTGTTGCACATAAAGAACATCCTCTAATAAAATGAGAAACACTTTCATTCATGTGTGGCCAATAACAATACCTTTGGAGATGCGCTAATGTCTTGCCTACACTAAAATGTCCTACAATCAATGATGTGTGCGCCTCCCTTATGATATTGTTTCTTTCTCCCTGTGGAATACATAACTTTCCCAAGTGATACAACAAATTGTTATGCACATGATAATCTAACTCTTCACTTTGCTTTATCTTACTCAAGATCTCATACACATCTTGAAAATCACTATCGTTTACATAATGTTCAATTTAACTTTCATGCATAATAGAATTGTGCTTGAGAATAATAGCTGAATTTACAATAGGCCTAGAGATCATATCAGCTAATTATTGTAAATTCCTCTTTTTTACCTGATAACCAAGTCAAATTGTTGTAGAAAACCCATCCATCTAAAATGTCTCGATTGCTGGAACTTTGAATATGATTGTAAGTACTGCAATGGTTGATGGTCAGTATGGATAATGGTCTCTTTCCCCATCAAGTAATGCTTCCATTTCTTTACACTTTGTATTAATGAATATAAATCTTTCTCATAGTTGGGATATTTAGTCATAGCTCCATTAAAATTTTCTGAATGAAATGAGATAGGCTTACCATGCTGCATGAGCACTTCTCCCATAGCATAATCACTTGCATCTATTTGGAGCTCAAATGGCTGTCTGAGATCTAGAAGTGCTTGAACCGGTACTAAACTTATCTTTTGCTTTAAAGCATAAAATGCCTTCTTCTGCAAATCTCCCCTATGGAAGACATTCTTTACACTTGTCAATGCATGTAACAGAGTTGCAATGGAAGAAAAATTAGCAATGAATTTCCTCCAATACTGCACTGCGCCCAAAAAGCTTCTTACCTTGGTAATTGTATTGGGCTTGGGCCAATTCAAAATGACCTGAAATTTGGAAGGATCAATCTTCAACTCACCTCCTCCAATAATGTGTCCCAAATATACCAATGAAGTCTTACCAAATTCGCACTTTGACATCTTAAGAAACAATTTCTCTTTTCTCAAATCATCAAGTACCTTGTTCACATGCATGACATGTTCTTCTCTTGATTTGTTGAATATGAGTATGTAATATAAGTAAACAATGGCAAAGTCATCTAAAAATGGTCTAAGTACATCATTCATGACTCTCATCAAAGTAGCTAGTGCATTTTTTAAGCCAAATGGCATAACTAACCACTCATATAATCCTTGTCTAGTTTTGAAAGAATTTTTCCAAACGTCTTCTTCAACTATCCTAACTTGATTATAACCACTTCTCAAGTCTAGATTAGTGAAATAATTTTCATGATTTAACTGATCTAGAAAATCATCAATGTGTGGGAGTGGGTAGTGATTCTTTACTGAGATTTTTCTTAGTTCACGGAAATTGATAAGCATGCGGCAAGTCTCATCCTTCTTTGGAACCAAAACTATTGGAGAACCACATGGCGAAGTAGATGGGCATATGATACCTTTATTCAGTAACTCTTGGATTTTCTTCTTGATTTCCAAACTCTCCATAATTGACATACGATACATACCAATATTTGGAAGTGGAACATCCTGTTGTAGCTGAATCTCATGCTGAATTCCCCTCTTGGGTGGTAACCCATTTGGTTCTTGAAACATATCGCCATGTTGACTTACCACATCAAACAAATCAGATTTCAATTTGTCATCACATCCATCAAAATATTCATAGTCAACATCATCCTTTTTCTTGATCATGAGAAGCACAAAATTTTTACTGGCATTTACTAGCCCTAAATTAACGAACGAGATATTCAGTTTCTTGTGATGATCTCTCACAATATACTCCACTCCATATTTGATCAAATGATATTTTCTCTCATGACGGTAAAATACTGCATTCCCGTCATAAAAATATGGACTACCCAAGATAATCCCTTAAATGTCAAGTGGAACCACATTTAACTCAACTTCATCGACAAAGTTTGCAGTAATAGAAAATATGAAAATACATGTCCTTGTAACCTGTAAATTGGAATTGTTAACTATCCAACCCAAAGGGTATGGCTTATGAATAGGTACAATTTCAAGGTTTAGTTTTTTTACTAAGTCTTCTGAAATAAAGTTTTCTTGTGACCCCATATCAAAAAATGCATCAATATTTGTATGATTAGAAATTACTCTAACATGGAATAATTCTATCCTTGTATCTTCACTTGGAGTGTTGTTGTGACTGTTTGAGGAACTAGAACTTACTATAGCTTCCTTTCCTTTGTTAACCATGGCAACTATCTTGGTTTCATCTCCTGAATCGGATCCAAGATATTTTTGTGTAGTGGCAGCCATCTTTTGTTTCCCTTTGTTATTTGGTTTCTTTGGCCTTAATTCGGGATGTAGTTTCCAATAGTGGGCTTCTTAATTCCGCTCTTTGGAACAATGTTTACATGTAATTTTCTCCCCTTTTTTCTTAACACTTGAATTCTTCTTTCCCTTCCATTTTCCTCCCTTCACTTTTCCCTTACCCTTGAATGGCTTCTTCTTACTACCCTCTTCAAAAATATTTTTACCCTTGCTTCAAGACGGGTGGCTTGCACACATAATTCATCTAAGTTATTTTTGTTAAACATAAGGATAGTGTGTTTTAAGTAGGAATGTAAACCTCCTATATATTTCAAGAGTGTATCTTGTGAATTTAAGTCTACTCCAAGTAATAAAGCCCTCTTCCTAAACTCGTGTGTATACTCTTGGAAACTTTGGCCTTTGAGCTGTCTAAATTTTTTCCAACTCATAATTGTTTTCTACATATAGGATAATGGATAAAACTATATTTTAATGGAAAAAATGAATTAGACCCAAGAAATGGAAATCTTCCCATGGATTCACATTTCCTCTTGTGTCTTTTCCTCCCACTAAACTAGTGTTGCTTCTTCTAGCCTTAATGAAGCCAACTGGATTTTGATATCGTCTTATTGTAGATTTTGAATTCTGGAGTAAAATTCCAATTGACGAATCCAATTTTCTAGACTCCCAGCATTAACTTCTCCATTGTATGTGGGAAGTTCAAACTTGATGTCCAACTTGAGTAATGGAGTCTTTCCTTTTGGGATCTTGGAATGAGTATGGGTATGAGTTTTTGTGGTGGATGTGGAAGATGAAGATGTTGATGAGGATGATGAAGATGATGATGGTGGAGAGGGAGGTGGTTTTCCTCCAATACCTTTTGAGATCCTCTCTTCCTCCTTTTTACTGTTTGAATATCCTTCTCTATGAGGGTGCTTTGAACCTTCCCCAGTTTCCTTTTCCATGAAAGATTCATACATAACTTTCACCATCCTTTGCATTTATTTGAATTCCCTCTTGACATCCTCTTCTTCAGAATTTTCATGAGTTTCTTCATAGCGTGACATTTTGGCTGTGGATTCAAGTGTAATGCCCCAAGTGTAATGCCCCACTTGATCCCATAAGACAAATTTTGATTAGCTTTTAGTTAATATGTAAATAATGACTTATAATATTTGAGTAATATCTACACTTGTAAAATTGTAATTTTATTTTATTTTTACTGGTATTACCTTTATTATTTATTTCATTTCTAATATGTCTTCTCAAATCAAATCTTATATGAGGTATGGTATTCCCTCATTTAATTCTAAAATCAAATATATAGATTTTGTACATCCAATATGTCATCTCAATTTAACTTGTAGATAAGGTATGGCCTTCCCTCATTTAATTCTAAAAACAAATATCTAGATTTTTTACATCCAATATGTCATCTCAATTTACATTTTGGTCTTCTCACTTTTATTTTTGAATAAAATATCTATATATGGTAGGAAATTCAATGTTAATAAATGAGAAGGATGGGGGGGTATTCATGAAGTTAATGGCAAGTAGTTGAAGTGGATGAGAGGAAAAGATATAAAAGGGAAGGAGGATGAGGGGAAGGGGGGGATTTTGGTCTTGTTGTGGCATGGTGGGGGATTTTGGTCTTATTTGGCATGGTGGAGGATTTTGGTCTTGTTTGGCCTTGTGGAGGATTTTGGTCATGTTGTGGCATTGAGGAGGATTCTTGGCCTTGTTTTGGCATTAAGGAGGATTCTCGGTCTTGTTTGGAGTGGGAGGGTGTTGATTCCCACTCGAACACACTAGAGTTGGTTGGACTTGGGCTCGGAGGGCTAGGGAGCCTGTGGAGGTTCCTTGGGCTAGGAATTCATTCCTAGTTGGCCGGGAGGTAAATCTAGTTGGGTAGCCCAGCAGGAATGTCTCAACAAAATTTAGGTGCACCTCAACCAAGTGAGTGATAGAGGTATTCTTCGATTGCTAATTACTTATATAAATTTCTGGAAAAAAAAAAGAAAAGAAATGAATTTGTTTAATATGTTGTAAATAAATTTTACTTGTAAATTGTCATCAAATAAATGTTGAAGATAGAAATATTTTATTCTCCTTCATGTTGTGTTTAATTTCAATGATATATTTGGTTTAGTATGAAGATCTAGGGTAGGTCTTCACATATGGTATTAGAGCCAAGTTGCAGCCCTTGAGGCCTATGAGCCCTAGCATGCATATTTGTTGAAGTCTATTACGTAAGTTGAAGTGTTAAAACTTATTCCTAGATTGATATCAAATACCTTATCACTACTATATTTATATACTAAAAACAAGTGCTTTGCATTGTAATGATTCACTTCTTGATGCACCATTTCCATAGAAGTTTTTCAATGTCGCTGCAAGCCTTTCAATATAAAGAAACCATAGACATAGACAATAACCCAAATAACATAAGCATCTCTTAATATAAAATATATTTAAACCTCAAAATGTTCACTATTAATATGAATAAGTCTATTTTTTATTGCAAACTTTGAAAATCAATTTCCCTTATTTAAACCAGGGTACCTTATCTGACACTCGTGAATCTGAATAAGGGAAAATGTAAGGCATTAATCAAATTTTCACTTAAAAGAAGAGTAAATTTCAAATTTCGGCACTGGCTGTGTTTATTGCTCCCCTTGCAATGAATGTTCTGCAGTCGTAGAGCTAAAGAACCCCTTGTAGAATTATCCTTTTGTACGATACCCTCTGAAAGGCATCCTTTAGTGGATGATTTTTAATTGCCAAGGCACACAATTTTCTGCTTTGCATCTCAGAAAATCAGTTCGGTTTTCCTCTATCTTAAGGGATAAGGCACGAAATATCACTTTGCTACTGAGTTAGAGAGACGAACACAGAAATTCAAAGATTCATCCTACTGTGTTTGCCCTAGCTACCAAGTAGGAGATCTATTATCTCCAGATCCGTCGCTACAAATTAAATTAGTAGAAGGAACTTACTGGAAGAGCCACCAACTTCGTTTCTGGAAAATCCATCCACAAAATGTTGAAGATAGAAATATTTTATTCTCCTTCATGTTGTGTTTAATTTCAATGATATATTTGGTTTAGTATGAAGACCTAGGGTAGGTCTTCACGTCAAGCTCAATCTCTGCAGCTTGTATCTCTTCAATCACTTCAGCCTCTTGTGCAATTGGTTCCTCTTCTATCTCAACTACTGGAGATGGAATTTGAGGTGCTTCAAGTGTTGCCTTGAGTTTTCCTTTGGGTGAGGATGATGCCTTCTCAGCCTTCTTCCTTCTTGTCCTAACCTCAGGACTAGCTATCAATATATTCCCTTCTCCTCTCTGCAACCTCAACCTTGTAAGCATCAGAAAATTTTCAATTATTAAAACCCTTCAAGGAAAACACGAAAGAAACCTTTTGCTCTGATACCAACTTGATCTGTAAATGATTGCTAGCTATTCTTGTCCTAGTATCATATCAGATATAAATTTCCCTTTGCTTAGTTTTACTTATTCTTCATAGGTTTGTTTATGAGAATGTGATTGTCAAATCAGTGTACTTGGTGAAATTATGTGTTTGCCATAAGCTTAGAAAGAATAATTTTAAATGACTGAATAGAATAAATATGAAACATAGCAAACACACATAACAGAGATTAACACACAGAATTTTGATAAAGGAGTTCACCCCTCCTGGGTTACATCTCCTTGGTCCAGTTTCATAGTGTGGGCCTTTTTATTAGCTTCAATTGTGCTCAAATTATTGTTACAAGATTCAAATCCTCTTGGAACCTATTCCATTGAGTTTAAAACATCATAATCTCCTAGAAATGACTATTTGTTCGCTGAATTTGGACTATGGATGCTCTAGCAATGACCTCAAAACCTGGTGGCCCTCGCCTTCAAAAATATTCAAATGCACTAAAACACCTATAGATGACATTTTCTACCTCTACAACCTTCTTCATTGAGTTCCCAGCATGCCAATTAGCCTAGAATGCCTCTTCTTGAGCTCTATTTTGGAGAAATTTGGATGAGTTATGACCAAAACTGCCTTTGCCACTATTTCTCCAGTAAACATGGGGAGACTGCCAGTTAATTTTCTAAATTTGGAAATTCTACCTTAAATGGCGCGCTCCCTAAACCTCTGCCAGGATAAACTGGGATTATATTAGTGTTAATTCATGCTTATCTTAACGATAAGTGGACTTTAATAAGCAGTTAGCGCTAAGAAATGTTTATGATAAAACATGGATTATGGTAATCATAAGCTATGTTATTAGCATTAATCACACATTAATATGTTTTAACAAACCGACAGTCCATTTTTCGGAGCCTTCGGTCTTCGACAAATGGTTCCATGGGATGGGATTGGCCCCATCCAACCTCCAACTCTGGCACTACATTAATTCAAGTAGAAGCAACATCCTCTATGGTTAAGAACCATGAGATAGAGGAGTTGGTATGAGGCGCGGGAGGTAGGCAGAAGGTGAGGGGTTCGAGCCCGACCTCTCGCAATAATTTTTTCCAAAATGACTTTAGCCCACCACGCCAGATTTTCACTGCGGCTATATGTAGCGTTGCTCCACTGGTAGTTAGCTCCTCCAATCTTAGCTAGAATCTGCCATATTATAGAGTTAGGTCCAATGACATAGTTTCAAACCATATGTTATATATAAGATTTGATATTTGTATAATATATGATCCAGGTGGATATCGGTGGCCACCCACCTATTCCATTTGGACCCGCACCATAAATTCTTGCAGTTTTTCACATTCAGCACAACTTACTATTTTTAGCAGGTTTTTGGGTCCTGCACTCCCAAAGCCGTTTTGGGGCCTTAATGATCCAGGTGGATATTGGTGGCCACCCACCTATTCCATTTGAACCCCCACCATCAGTTCTTTCAGTTTTTAAGTTGCAACACAACTTACTATTTTTAGCATTTTTTCGAGTCCTGAACTTCCAGACCCGTTTTGAGGCCTTAAACGACATTTTTTGGGAAAACTGGGAGCAACATGGGCCCATGGATCATTTTTTTTCACTCTAAGAGTTGTACTCCTCGGATAGATATTTCTAACGAGGTATGATACTTGTCAAACGAAGATCGTATGCCGAAGTTACGTCCCCAGGAAGTTGAAACACCAATTTACCCAAACGGGGCCCATAGTTTTGGCGCTTCATCTCCTAGGGTTAGTTTTTTGGAAGTTTAGAGTTCTCCATTGTTTCTCAATAATAAATAGGCACTCGAGCCTCATTGTAACATAGTTCAGAGGTCTGTAGCTGCCATATCTCTTCTTAGAGATATGCTACCAGCACCCTAGCTATTTTTATTTCCATTATGTCTGTAAGCATATTTCAGTCATTTGATTTTAATAAAATGAAGTATTGTTCCCACTGCATCGCTATGTTTATGTCTATTTCTATGTTTTATTGTGTTCCTGCATAAATCTGGATCAGTGGGATCAGTGGTATCAGAGCGGGTCTGCTCTTTCTCTGTTTTTTTTTGCATGTCCCCAACGCAATCAGGGTATAAGGAGTTAGAGATCAATCTGGTTGAACCCTTGCAAGATCAGTCTCGCAAACCCCGACAACCTCCCATGGCAGAAGAAAAGAAAGACGAGAGAGTATGAGATCCTATCAAAATATTGCTCGAGGAGGCCCTCGAGAAACAAAGGAACGCGATGATGGATAACTTTGCTCAGATCCTTCAAAGACTGCCCACCTACGGCGCATCTACATCCAACAGCCACTCTGGAGGCACCACTCCCTTCAATGTATAAGTAAACTTTCACATTCTTGTATTTGAAGGCCAGATAGATGTAGACGTCGTAGATAGATGGTCTAGTATTTCTCGGTCCATCCTTTGGATCCTCGGGATCCTCCCTCTGGATCTTGGTGGTGGAAATTTTAACCATCTATCTACGGCGTCTGCATCTATCTGGCCTTCATATACAAGAATGTCAAATTTTACCTGTACCTTGAAGGCAGTGGCGCCTCCAAAGTGGCTGTTGGATGCAGATGCGCCGTAGGTGGGCAGTCATTGAAGGATCTAATCAAAGTTATCCATCATCGCGTTCCTTTGTTTCTCGAGGGCCTCCTCGAGAAATATTTTGATAGGATCTCCTGCTCCCTCGTCTTTATTTTCTTCCGCCATGGGAGGTCGTCGGGGTTTGCGAGGCTTATGTTGCAAGGGTTCAACCAAATCGAGCCCTAACTCCTTATACCTTGACCACGTTGGGGACATGCAAAAAAAAAAAACAGAGAAAGAGCAGACCCACTCTGATACCACTGATCCCACTGATCCGGATTTATGTAGGAACACAATAAAACACAAAAATAGACATAAACACAGAGATGCAGTGGAAACAATACTTCATTTTATTAAAATCAAATGACTGAAATATGTTTACAGACATAATGGAAATAAAAATAGCTAGAGTGCTGGTAGCGTATCTCTTAAAAGAAATGTGGCAGCTACAGACCTCTGAACTATGTTACAATGAGGCTCGAGAGCCTATTTATTATTGAGAAACAATGGATAACTCTAAACATCCAAAAACCTAACCCTAGGAGATGAAGCGCCAAAACTATGGGCCCCGTTTGGGTAAATTGGTGTTTCAAATTCCCGAGGACGTAACTTCGGCATACGATCTTTGTTTGACATGTATCATACCTCGTTAGAAAGATCTATCCAAGGAGTACAAATTTCAGTGTGAGCAACATCAATATATGGACCCATGTTGTTCCCAGTTTTCCAAAAAAACGTCGTTTAGGGCCTCAAAACAGCTCCAGAAGTTCACGACCCGAAAAACTGCTAAAAATAGTAAGTTGTGTTGCAACTTAAAAACTAAAAGAACTGATGGTGGGGGTTCAAATGGAATAGGTGGGTGGCCACCAATATCCACATGGATCATTAAGGCCCCAACACGGCTCCAGGAGTGCAGGACCCGAAAACCTGCTAAAAATAGTAAGTTGTGTTGAATGTGAAAAGCTGCAAGAATTCATGATGCGGGTCCAAATGGAATAGGTGAGTGGCCACCGATATCCACCTGGATCAATATAACTTGAAGCATATGCATTCACACCTTAGAACCAACTTGTTCTTCTATGGGGGGCTACGTGGCATGCCACATGGCCCTTCCCCATTGGCTATAAATTCCACCATATAAAATAATGCCAAGTAAATAAATATTCAAACTTAGACTTAGGAAAAAAAAAATTCTCTTCCTAGTCATCATTGGAAAATCTTGTGATGCTAGTTGGCACAGTGTCATTGGTTGTTTCTGGAGGATATTCTTTGAGAAGCTGACTGTACCTGCCACATCATCCCTGTACTTGTTCTGCTCCTTTTTTGTCTGTTTTGAAAAACGAACAGCAGGCCATAACTCACTCATGCAAACTTGGATTTTGATGAAACGAGTTGCGCCAGAATCCTAGTGACGAACTCTATCCGTTCGTTTAGGTTCAAAGCAATTTTGAACACTTTCAATTTTAAGCTAAAACTTGAGCCTTAGATCACCCTTATGGGTATAATTTCTTGAGGTAAAGGTCGTTGACAAGGTTGTTGAGGCATTTTCTGTCCGGCCATGTCAAGATGTATGCCCCCTTGAGGAGACAATGTTTGATGATGTAGGGTCCTTTCCACAAAGTTTCAAACTTTCCTGGCCCTAGGGCTTCTTTTGCGATATTGTAGAAGAGGACTAACTCTCCCTTAGTGAATGAATGAGGGTTGATGTGGCAATCGAATGATGCTTCTACCCATTTCTTGTGGGCCTTGTTGTGTTGCAACGCCTGCCGTCGACTTTCGTCGACGTACTCTAGTTGTACTAGAAGTTGTTCTAGAGGCTCGATATCATCGAGGAGTTCGATGGCGGCATGTAAATTCTAGATCTCGCATAAATTGATGCAAACAAGTATGGTGCCATGTTTTTTTATGACGGGAACAGGGTTGGAAACCCAAGATGTGTAGGCAGCCCGAATCCTGGTCTCGATACATGATGATATGAATCGTATATGGTGTATCGTGTCCTCGGCGTTTGCTGGGGGAAGAATTTCTATCACGGGGGCTTACGTGAGTGCAAGGCTAGATTCCTCGTTAGGCTGGGCACTTTTCGGGAGATGGAAGTTGTGCCTGGTACAAAGGTGCCTGAATGTTTCCATTAGTGGGCACGCCTCTGGTTCGTGGTTATGGCCGATGCAAATGGTGCACGGTACCACTGTGCCAACTGAGTAGATCGTGTGGGAATAAACACTACTCTTCGTCCCAGAAGTGGACGCTCAGAAACGATTAGGCATAGAGGAGAAGGTCCTCTACTGCCATTTCTGAGTTTGTGGCTTGGGTTTTTCCAGCTCTCTTGGGGAGTGTAGACTTAACGCTGCTCTTGCCGCTCTAAGCTTTGGGAGATCACATTTTATTGTATGGTGAAAGTGTGAGCAAATCCGGCAATAGCAGTGCGTGCTTTTCTCTTGGTTAGAGAGATGTCTTTGTAGGAGGGAAGAGACTATGCAAAAAATGTTTTCGAGGTACCTCATTTCTTTGCACTGATTGAACTAGTGGCCAATTATGTCGCATAGCCCACATGTTATCCTAGGTTGAACCTAGGTCATGCTTGGTTGGTGTGCCTTCCTAACTTTCCCAATATGTCGAAATGGGTATGGAGTAGACTGTTTGTGGGCAATATGCCTTCCATGTTGGTTGTTAGGTTCTGGATTGATAATATCTCGGTGTTTCGTCTCTAATAGATGTATCATGTCAATTAGAGGACGTACTTGCGGGATATAGGTACAGCGCTGTGCATGGTGATTTCCCTGACATACTAGGCAAAACATCCTATAAATGGGGTTCCCATCCTGTTTGTTTGATAACGTGATTGGGTGCCAGCGACGTAGTGCTTCTAAGTCAGGGCAAGTGACGACCACATGGTTATGTGTGTTACATAATGCACATGTTGTTATTCTCCGTGGAGGGCGGTTGGGGGTGACTAAGGGTTCCCCGACTGGCCGCATTTCAGCTGACAGGAAGAGGATGGATCTACTCGTCACATCTTCTTGGGTTGTCAAGCTATTCATGGATTCATTGTCAGAGTCGTCTTCTAGGGAGAGGCGAACTATGGTTGAGTGCAAACTAGCTAGTGCTAAGCGAAATCAAGGAATGTAATGGCATTGTTCTAAAGCGTGGTTGTCAAAGCATAATGGACATGTAAATTATGTTACTCGCAAGCCAACATAGTATACGCGCTCTACTAGATACCACCTGTGGATGAGTTACAAGGTTGCGCACTCATCTATGAAGTGGTCACGTTCGTCGCACAGTGTGTAGCGTATGATAGGAGGGGAGAAGATAAACGGCAGTCTTTTAGGTGATTGTCATTCCTCCTGCAGATATAAAACGATGCGAGGTTCATCTGCAGCTGATTAGATGGAGGGATCCTCTTGATAGTATTGCTCGATGGCGTGTAAGGTGTCCCTGTATCGCGAAATTTCTGGGAAATTATGGGTATAGTGTCTGTAATTGCTGCAGATAGCGCATGCATGATTGGTACGCAATGCCTTGCCTTGATTTTTGGTGTCAGGTTCTTTTTTACGAGACCTTATAGACGTGATATTTACTACAGAGCTAAGGAGTGGTTTTAACTCATCCAGCTCTTGGCAGATGTGGGTAGGATGGCCTACTATGTCTCATATGGCGCAAGGTTGTAACTCCCATTGCATGGTGGGATTCTCAACCTTCTTCTCTCTTTTATTGGTGTTCTTGGTCGTAACTATCAGTTTCGTGATGGGGATTTCCTTCGCAGGGATGTTTGCGACAGTCTCCTGAACGGGTGGGGCCTCTTCGGGACCGAGGGGGATTAACCCTGTAGAGGTGATGTGTGTGGCCCCTGTCTCGGTAGGTGGGACCAGGTACCAAACTGGGATTGAAAATGATACATTTGGTAACACCACATCACCAAGACCTGCTGGGAGACAAAACCAGATGGGGGATAGAGGAAGGGAGTTTGGGAGGCAGCATAGGCTAGAGAGGCTGCCATGGCCGATGACTCGATGTCGTTACTGCTCGTCTTTGTCTCTTAGCTGGCTTCGGTGCTTGATGTGGACATCATGCATATCGGAGCCTTTGTGACAGCAGATGATGATTCTAGTATCACGAGGGGGTCTCCTAGGAATGACCCAAGGATGGATGACGGTTTGAATAGGTCGGGACCGTATTCTTGGTACCGTGTAAGCATCTCGGTAGATGTGTCAACATAGGGTAAGAAAACATCAGTATTTTTTAGGGGTCACTTGTCGTGGTATTTCAATTGGTCGACAGTGATGATGTGATCCTCATGGGGGAACATCATAGTTTAGAAGACGAAGGAGGCTATGGCTGACATGGCATACATATAGCTTCGTCCAAGGAGAATCATTAGGGGAATTTTGAGGTCTAAAATGGGCCTCCTAAGGAAATAATAAAATAATAATTAAACCAATAAAATAATATTTATGAATTTGCAATTCACTTTTTGCGCCACAATCCATGTAACCATAGTTAAATTCAATTCAAAATTTATACCAAAATCAAATTAATAACAAAGTTGTATTGATGTGACTATTAATAAGAATGATTTTTTCAAGAAAAATTCATTATCATTGAACAACTAATGCATTTGTCCTTTGTACTTATATAACTTAAATTAAAATATAAATATAAATTCATAAATTCTTAATTATATAATATGTTATTAATTAAAATTTATATTATTTAAATTGTATAATAACATGCAATTAATATACTAAATAAAAATAATATTTAAAATAAATGTAATATATTATTTTATGTATAAATTTTATATTATATATTAAACTGATTTGATTTAGAACATAAGAAAAAATAATATATAATATAAAATGGATTATAATATATATTTTATAACATTTAGATTATTTTTCATAATATTATATATAATAATATATAATATTAATATAATCATAATGAAATTAATTGAGTTGTATTTATAATTAAAGAAAAAAAGTATTGAAATAGATTTAATTTATATTTATAATTATAATATAAGATTTATATAAATTGAAATTTAGATTTTTTTTTGCCCCAAACTATTTTGAATCTAATATAACTTTTTTCAACATACAAAACTAATATATCTTTTTTCATCATACAAAATCTAAAATGTATTTTTTCTTTAATTTTAATATTTTTATATTATTATTAATATTATAATATTATTATTTATAGATTTGATTTATCCTAAAATTACAAGGTTACATTTTTATTTATTTTTATTTCATATGTATAGATATTAACTTCTAATTAATTTGAAATTGTAATATTAAATAAAATGAGATGAATATATAATTTGAAAATAAATATGTGAAAATATACAAATATAATATTTATTGAAAAGTGTGTAAAGACATAAAGATTGTGTAGGAATATGCATTGCTTCTTTCAAAAAAAAATGAAATTACAATAATAATATTTTATTCAAAAAGTGTGAAATGTCATTTATTGTGAGTACGTTACTTTATGACTTTAAAAGTAATTAGAGCACTACCATGGTTAACCATGATTTTTCTTCCACCATTGAGAATGTGACAAGTAAGTAACTTTAACTCAAGCAATACCACATCAACCATTAGGATGTCAACCCTTAAAATGTGATTAGTTCTCATAAAATAAATTTTGATTGTACATTTTCCTTATGAGGCTCATTTTAGACCTCAGAATTCCCCTAATGATTGTAATCCAGTTGAGCATGCAAGACTTCAACATCTATAAGGACTGTCTTGCCGGCTAAGCACACCGGGAAGTTTTGGTAGAGATCGACGGGAGCTAAAGGGCGTTCGTCGTATGCTCTAAGTGTGATTTCTGATGGCTTTAGCTCAAGAGGCCCTAACTTCTACTAGACGTTCTTGGACATGATGCATGTGGATGCACTCTCGTCAATGATACATCAGTGATTGGTGATGTTTTGAACTGACACCAGTATCTGGAAGGCGACCATCGAAGGAAGCCTAGGGGTGGATTCATCTAAATCGAAAGCCGTTAGGCGCAAATCGGTAAGTTCGATGGCGCCTAATGCATAAAGTAAGGTTTTCCTTTATTTTGGGCATGATTGTAATACCACCAAAGCTGACATGGCAGCGGGAGATTGGGCTAAATCGTCCACAATGTTATAGTTATGGGTCACTTTGGAATGGTTTCCTGCCCGCCTAGTTGGTCCCTTAGCCATCTTTGGCAAAAGTTTAATAGGTATATCTGATATGGTCAAAGGTGTTGTTGGTGCACTTGTACTAGTCCCTGATGAACTGGTGTCTAGTGGGGTATCGTAATTTCGGTTCCGTATCTGAAAAAACATTTCTTTCCAGTCATGTAGATTTCATGGCTGTTTTTTTTGGAATCGTCGAGAGTTGTTTTCTGTTGCTGGGTGTTAATTGTCCCTTGATGGGAGAAAGGCTCCTGCATGACAGTTATCTACTATGAGGATCCCCCTTGTCCAGGTTACCTTGAAGCTTCTTCAGCTTAGAGATATCGGGACAATGGTGAGTGTAATGGCCATACTCAATATAGATTGAACAAGAGTGGTTGGTCTGAAGATGCACCCTCTTGTTCTGCCCTTGGGAGTTGCTTGGCTCCTGGTCTTGATTTTGGTTGGAGTTGCCTCCAGCCTGAGATCTCGGGGGGCGTTGTTGATTCTCGCCCCCCTATCCAGGGTTTCCCTTTGGCTTGTTTTTTCCTTTTTTCCTTGCCACGTTAGGAGGACAGCTAGGATTCTCTTGATTGTATGGTTGGCGTGGTTGTGCTTCAGAAGGTTGCACACCTGTGCATTATTCTGTATGGGTGGGTTTTGTGTTGGGGACTAGGCATATTGTGGTCCTTGTCCCTGGTTTATGAATGGCTATTTGGGGGGGAGCTCTTCCATCAGCATGTCTAGCTGCGTACTAGGTCCCTTGAGCTGAAGAATATGGTCCTCCCTGCTAATGGTGGTACGACATCGCCCTATTAGTCAAGTTTTGTGAAGGTGCATGATGACTCTGGTAGCCAGGTTGCGGGATGTTCTGGCTAGAATCATATGCGTAACCAGGCTACTGAACGATGCTGCTTAGGTGATTTTGGGTCAGTCACCCAATCAAATCGTCTGTGGAGTTCGAAGCACTTGGAAATTATTTGTAAGTTTGCAGGCGCGGGGCGTCAGGCAGGATATTATAAATATATCCTGACTGCATGTAGATCAGCTCGAGTTGTTGGGCCTTGCTGATGGCGTCCTCTTCGGATATGGGTTTTTGTGTTGCCACATCTTTTGAAATCTCTGCGGTGAGAGTTTTCAAGAACAGGTCTAATGAAACTCGATCGTCGAGTTTGGCTTTGTACAAACTACGATGTCGCCGCCATTCGTGGAGATGGTCCGAGATATGGACGGCGGGTGTCTGCCTAAAGTGGGTCAGTAATTCCATCCTGGAATCGTGGTGGATGGGTAACTGAAAATAGATAAGGAACGTAGTAGCGAGGGCGCTAAAAGTTCCATGTGTAGCAGATGGTTTCTCCACATACCATTTCGCGACTACCCCGGTTAGGGTGCATTGAAATAGTCTCAGTCGAATAGTATCGTTAATAATGTTGTTCGACGAACACCATAGGTGGAAAGTCATAATATGATTTCCAGGTTCTTCAGTTTCCTTCCCTTCGAACTTTGGAATGTCCGAAGGGAGCTTCATGGGCATGGGTGGTCATGCAGGGTTGTGTGTAATAGGGTCGTTCGTTAACTTGGTAAGATCGGGCAAGTTTAACGAAGCTAAGAATTGTGACTGCGAGTTGAGAGCCATTGCACATTGTGAAGACACAGTGTTCTGGTTAGGTATAGGGTTTGTATGCGATGTACCCGGCTGTGAGTTCACTTGGCTTCTCGAATGGGTAGCGCTCCTCTGTCCCCTAGGGGTTGTGGGAGGAGTGGAATGTGGCGACCCTGTGGGGGTGCCCACTGGTGTGGCGTTGGGTGACCGACAAGGGTTCCCAACTAATGATGCCCCAATAAATGATGAACCGATAAGGGTGGCAGTGTTCTGTTTTTTACCCCTAAATGGTGAAAGACCTGGAACCCCTCCCGGTAATGGAGGGAGGTCCAAAAGACGTCTAGATCGACGAGGTCTTGTTGGGTCCGTTATGGCATTGACTAGGTATGGTTTTGGAAATATAGAGATTATAATCAAATCAAAAATCCGATCACATATATAAAACAAAGCGAAAATGAAAGATAAATTTTCCCTTTAGATTAATCCTATGTGACCAGTCAATCAAAAAATCTGGTTTTTGTTGTTTTCGCGTATGATACTCAAATCCTAGAAAACCTAATCTTCCTCACACTCTCAAATGTAACTGGGCCTTGAAAAGATACCTTGCGAATACTGGCACAATGTCCTGAAAGAGCTGGCGACGCCCCCAGTCAACCGAAGAAAATCAACCAAGGTAAAAGTAGAGGATCTAGTGCTACCTGCACCGTCACCTATAGGGAAGGATGCCCTAGTTTTGTCCACTAAGTATCGTCGTCCCACGTTAGTGTTCGAGTCTTGAGCTTCTTGGTAAATCAGCTACCATTACTGAGTATTTGACGGGTCAGGTAGCTTCGAATAATACCACACGCACTGGGCCTAAGCTTAACCCCCTCTGAATCGGGTCTCTGTGGCGCTCGAGTTTTTTTTTCCGTGGGCGAATAGACAGATTTAAAAGCTCCCTAAAAAGTCAACTTGTATGTTTCAAGATGTAAACTGACCAAGGTGGCTTATTGGATGCCTACCCCCTTGGTCTTAAATTAAGATATAATTTATCTTGTGGCCCCTATGGGGAGAGTTAATGAGTTTAGTTAAGTTAGTTTTAAGGTGGTTTTGATTCACTTAAGGTGTGAAAGTATGTGAGCAAGATGTGAACAATCGCATAGTTTTAGCATGTGGATATGCGGTGATCATTTTCAAATCCCCTATTAATCTACATTTGGTTGCTCCTTGCTCAAAAGCAAATCATGTGCGGATATGGGTCGCTTACAATGTTGCCTAGTTAATCTAAGTGATCAACTAAAGGGAGATGGTGAATTATCAACAGAGAGTGTTCATATGCTTGCCTAGGGTCACCAAAAGGTGCAAACGCAGCAGAGATTACTTTCTCTATAAGGATAATTAAATCCTAGTCCCAACTCCTAGTGCAAAATATTGAACTAAAATTAATGACTTTAAACTAAGAAAACTGAAAAAAAAAATAAAAAAAAATAAAAAAATAATAAATAAAAAAATAAAAATAATAAAAAATAATAATAATAATAAATTAAAAAAAATTAAATTAAATTAAATAATTAAATAAAATTCGCTAAGAATGTGTGGACTAGAGCTACTTACTTTGGTTAATTACCTATGTGTTTTTGGTGCCTAAGCTCGCAAAACATAAGTTATTTCAGATTGCAAGTAAATTGCCCCCTACTTAAACTATGTGGTTCCTTTGCGAAAATAAACTTGGAAATTTTAAAACTAACACCAAAATTTACTCAAATGCAGCCAAGAGTGAGTTTTAACCAGTCATGGGACACTTCACACAGTGCTGACAAATTTCTTATGGGCTTCCAGTCACTTTACAAACAGGAAATGAAGGAAAATAGCAGAAATTTTTTGTCTCTGGTTTCTGCGCGCAAAAGTCTCACACGGGCGCGATATCTTCACGCAGGTCACTGTTGAATGCATGCGGTCGGGTGAGTCTGTCTGTGTAAAATGCGCGCAAGTTTCCTACAACTAAGTTTTTGGAGCTTCTGAGCTTAGACCTCTCACTGAGGTTGAACTGACAGAGAAGAGGGGTTATTCAAGCCAAACTCCAGAGTAGAGAAAAAGGTCTCTACAAAAGGCACAACCACATTAGCTAGAAAGTAAAATCAGTGGAGTCTTCAATCCTATGTTGGTGGATTTGGTGCACAAGTGTACCAATCCACACTTACTTAAGAGGAGTGGTCGTTGCCTCTTAATTTGGCGCACAAGTGTACCAATCCACACTTACTTAAGAGGAGTGGTTGTTGCCTCTTAATTTTATGGTCACAGGTAGATAAACAAAAGAGTTAGCAGGTTAGTGAACATGCCATAAAACAAAACACAGTAGATAATGATATAGTATGCATATGTAGAGAGAAAACAAGACTAAACTAAAAAAAAACGCAAAAGCTCATATAGAGTCAAACAACACAATAATACTAATGATGGCGTCTATGTCCCCTCTTATTGTGTGCTATTAGGAAAAAGAGATAGTACGTTTACACACTTGCCAAAGGGCCCTTAGAACTATGGAGTTTTAAGACCCAATGCAAGGACGTTCTTTACCTCCTAGCTGCCTGGTGCAAAGTCTCTCTCTCTACTCCAAAGGATTGGAGTTGTTAGATGGCCAACAACTAAATCCCCTCTCTACTTCTCCTCCGGATTACACATTGCTAGATTGCTCCAAAGCAATTTTGGCCAACAAAACAATGTGTTCTCCCTTTGTTCGTCTCTTGGTGGCATTTTATAAATGAATTAAAACTCTCCTTCCCTCTCTTGGTACATTTATGGATGGTGACCCAAAAGAGGGGGTTGATTCCATTGTGTGCAATATGATTCCATTATGTGCTCCCTTGAGATCCCAAGGAGGCTTAGGTGGTTGTCCTTGGGCGGCCTCAAGTGTGGGATCAATTTCCTGGAGTGTGTCTTGTGGTCCCAGAAAGTGACTTCTGTCACTCTCAGGTCTGCCGGGTTTTCTGAGGGAAAGTCGCGCAAAGGTGCGCCTATCGAAGAAAAATGTGCTCGAAGGTGCATTCTGCTAATGTCTTGAGTGCGCAATTTGATTTTTATTCTAGACCTTAGAGATTTTTAAAAAATTTCAGATTCTCTAATGTGCCTCAACCATGTAAATCCTTTTGTCTGACATTTAATAATGTCATCTTTGCTTGTCTGATTTTCCAGTGATAACAGTTGTTCTTCATAATGTACTTGTGGTCACTCGATGTCATAATATTTATCATTATAAATAATACTTATAAATGCTTGAGTCAAAAGAAAATGTATTTTGAGTTAAAGTCCCATTTTGACTTTTAAAATATGTGAATTTTTAAAATGTAATTTTTGGCTCCAAAAGTGACAAGTCGACTTCCCTCTAAGTCAAGTCGGCCCTGGCCAAGAGACGTGTCTTTTCACCCTAGATAAACTACTATATAAAGGTAGCTCGAGGTCCCCATTTGGAAGATTTTCATTCCTCACTCGAGACAAATTTTGGGCAAGCGAAGGAGGTCAAGAAGGAAGAAGGAGGACAAGGAAAGAAGGTTGAATTTCTCTCTATCCTCTCTCATCAATTCGCACGTGTGGATAGAAGTCTCTTTTTTTTATTCACATATTTTTGAGGTAGCAACTTCAGGAGGGTCGAAATTTTCTGGGTTACCAAGCAGCTTAAGGGGGGCAAAATTCTCGACTACTGGACAGTTGTTGGGGGGTCAAAATTTCTGGATCAGACAAGCAGAACAAAGTACAAGATCAATTGGGTGACTTGACTTGGAGGAGAATACCAAGTTTGACCAAAGGTCTAGGTGTGTCTCTTATTAAATAGAAATAATTTCTCTATTAAAAATGGTGTTGGGGTTTTCCCCGTAATGGGTTTTCCCACGGTAAATCTTGTCTCTTTTTTGTGCATTGTGATCTCTATTGTTCTAGTATTGAATTTTTGAAGTATAATCATTGAATGATATATTGGAACAAGCTAAAAGAAGATCTACATCAAAATTAATTATCAAAATTTCAGAAATATTGTGCTAACCCTAATTGCACTAAAAAATCAACACATATTGCATTAAAAAACTTCACAAATAGGTCGGCTATACTCAGTTGTTATATATATAAATCATATGAATATCACTACCAAGTCATTGTTATTATCATCAAGAGTATTTTTTGATTGTCAAAGCCCTCACTATCAATGTTATATAAACCACAGTCTCACTATCCATATGTCAAGGCAACAGGATCATAAAAGAGAGCCACCATAGAATATAAATACGAGCCCACGATATTCAGAGTATAGAGTGTGTTATTGAACCACTGCTATGAACCAATGTGCAATGTAATATGCACCACAAAATATATTGATGCCATAGTAAGATGATTGTGAGGCATGAATGTAGTGAAGCCACTATATAGAAGAATAAGAAGTTATCTTAACGTCCACGAGGCTAAATATAGCCTATGGGATAGATTTCTCCTATATCTGGCTTTTGTATTCTACCCTTTTCCTATGAAGTTTCACAATAAACTCTTCCAACTTATCGACAAATCCCTTACTGAATAGAATATCCCAAGAGCTAGCTGCCAAAATATCTGCATACTTTTCCCTGTTGTCTTTGGAGGCCTCACATTCTAAAATGAAATGTTTTTATGTTTCCACTTTTCCAAAAGAGCAAAAAATACATACTATTTCCTCCCACACTTCTTTTGGCCTTTTCCAAAGCCCTGTTTCACAACGGATTTGATGTGAATTAGTCTGTAATTGAGCGATAAGAATTTTGGCTCTCCAAGAAATATTGACCCCTATGTACACTTTTTGTTGATGATTATGAGAGGGATTAAACTCTTCAATATAATACTTGTTTTTCTCCCTAACTCCTTCTCCCAATTACATTTTTGAAACTTATCCATAACAAAAGCTTTTATCTATTTACTGCTTGTGGGGCACATGCTCAAGCAAATGCCCCATTTTCTAAACCATTTGTCATTTTTCCGCATCCAAGTCTTTTTTCTTGTGCACAATATGTCATTAAACACAACCTTAGGCCATCTTCCTTCTTCCATTTGCTGAATTTTTTTTAAATACCTTATGGCCTACATTATAGTTATTACTTCAATAGGAGCCGTCCCTGTTTCACTTAACAAAATAGCATATGGAATTGTACTTTTAATTTTGAATTTGTTTGTAATCAAACGCTTCTGAATTTTCTCAATTTGTTTCCACTGCATGTCGGATGTACTATTGCCCCACAGTTCACAACTGTAGAGAATCACCGAAATCACTAAAAGCCCAAAAAGAGTTAGAGTGATTTTCCAGTCCCGTAATTGTGCTTCTCTACACCTATTTTGAAGAGCATAAAATGCTTTCCAACCTCCCAAAGTTATTTTCCTTCTACATCCACCCTAGCTTAGATTTATGTTGAAGTCAATTCTGAGATATTCGTAATCCGCAACATCCTCCAAAATGTTGTCTTCAAAGTAGAACTTATGTTTGTTATGATTTCTTTTGTTAGATAAAACCACTACTTTCGTTTTGTTGATATTGACTTGCATCCCCACATTTCAACAAAAATGCTCCAGGGAAAGTAAGTGCTCTTGCAAACCAAAAGCATATTTAGCAATTAGAATAAGGTCATCTACGTACAAAAGAAGCCTTATAATAAACTTGCCCAAATGTATCTCGTCACGCCCTTGCGAATTTAGCCACTCTTCAAGTTTGTCGATATATAAACCAAAGAGTGTAGGAGACAATGGACAATCTTGTTTGACCCCGATATCACTTCTAAAACCTTCAGAAATGCCTGCTGAAGTTCTAATTTTGACTTTCACCTCTTCGTACAATTTATGCACAGTTTCTCTCAAATGCCTGGGAACCCCAAGTTCCTCCATTCTGTGCCAAAGCTTATCCCTAGGAACCGTGTCAAAGGCTTTTCTAAAATTAACAAAACAACAAAAGAATTCTTCATTTTTCTCCCAAACTTTCTCAATGATATGCCTTAAAGTTATACCATGATCAACTGTGGAATGCTTAGGTCTAAAACACGCTTATCCTTTAGCACGTTATCTCTTTCTTCTACCCACTTGTTGATTTTAGTCTGTAGCATGCTTCCAAATAACTTTGCAAACAAGGGGTTTATCATTATGGTCCTATAGTTGGAGGGGTTATTGACGTCACCACTCTTGAAAAGAGGTATTGCCAAACTAGTTGTCCAATCAGTGGGGAACCCTTGTTGTATGATGTTGTTGAAAAATTTTGTAATGTGAGGTGCAAGAATTTTTAAGCCCCACTTTAGATACTCTGCTTGGAGTTCAACTAAGTCTTTTGCTTTTCCAACACTCAACTTCTTGATACCCATCTCTAGCTCTTGCACCATGAAGAGTTTTGTATCAGTGTTGACCAAGGGAGGAGGGTCAACTTTCGGATCCTGCTCATAAAGTTGTCTTGCATAGTCAAACCATTTAGAAGTTGTAATATTGTTTTCAGTTTGCATCTTTCTCTGTTGGAGTTCCTTCCAAAATAATTTGGGGTTATTTTTCCCCAAGAAGATTAGCTCTTCTCTCCTCGAAACCATGAAATCAAACTTTTTCTTTCTTAATATCTGCTTGTAAGCTTAGAGCTTTATGTCATCCTTGTTTGACTCTTTCCACATTCTCCTTGCCTTTTTGTATTCCTCGTCAAACCAAGCATTGACCAGAAAGCAATTTTTTTCAAACTTCTTACTTTTTTCTCTTTTGCACTCTGCAAGTGCACTTTGCATTAAATGTGTTAATTTGTGATTATGCAGGTCGTGAAATGGGATTTTCTCCTTCTCGCAGAGTCTCTCTAGCGCTAATTTGAATGTATTACAATTTTTTGGAGTCAAAAGAATTCTACCCTTTGGAAAATTTTATTGAACACATTGAGTTTTTGACCCTAACTGCTTATTTCCAGTCCAAGAGAAGCCTAGATAAATTGGCTTGTGATCTGATTTTAAGTCCCAGAGTTGATCTCTAATCAAGACTTCCTCAATTTTCTTACACAAACTATGTGAGCAAATTACATAGTCTACTACACTTGCTCCATTGTAAGTATTGCAAGTGAAATTACCAGACTTTTCCCATCTAGTCAAACCATTACAAATGACTAAATCGAAAGCCCCGCATAGAGTAAGCAATTGTTCACCAAAGAGATTGTGGCCCTTGTCCTCTGAAATTATTTCCCATTGATGATTACTCTCTTTTGTAAGCCAGATAGGGTCGCAGTCTTCTTCACAACGAGGAATGCTAACATACTCACTTGCATTCCTAGCATTGAAATCACCCACTATAATGACTTCACCTAGCTGAGAATATGTTGCAATATCTGCCTTTAAGGATAAAAAAGGATATTTGTGGTCAAGCTCTCTACTTTTGTAGATTTTTGAAACTTGTGGCGCAAAATAACACGCTGCAATTTTGATGTGATTTCCATTTTCTGATATTTTAAACCAAATGAATTGTTTATTTGAGTCTTCTTTTTCTAGCTGAATGAAAAGACCACCTTTTCTCTCACTAATACCATGACACCCCTGTATCCTTTGCCATTCCCTGTTACCTTGTTCCACATTTCCATCTTCTAGTATCCTTCAAACAAAGGTGTCTTGCACCCTTCATGCTCCGGTTTCTATGAGGCAAATTATGTCTCTATCTTCTGCAATAAGCCCTAACCCAGGTCCTCGTCTCCATGGATAAACTCTGCAGTTCCAACAAACTAAAGTTAAGGAAACCTGAGTATGCCTTGATTGCTATTTTTTTTGCCCTGCAAGACTCACATTTGAGTCTTTGTCCCTGTTTTCCCATACTGGCCTTGCTTCCTAATTTCCTATTAAAGAATTTTTTGTCTCTTATTTATTATCATCTTGCTGCCCTATTTTGGGAGGAGGTCCAAATTGCACTATCACGGCTTTCCCTCATCCCTAACCTTTGACATTTCCTCCCTCCTTTACTCTTGTTGTCTTACAATTAAATCTTCTTCGAGAAAAAAGAGAGAACCCCTCAAAAGTTGCTTCTTGCTTAGAATGATATCTTTATCACGCAAACTAGGCATGATGACTCTTCTGGGCCTGGCTCTCTCACCGTTAAACTATCCTACCCTCCATGCTTGACATATTTGTCCTTGCCATAGCAGGTTGTCTTTCAAGAAGTCCCTTGCAAAGTCAAAAGTAGATTCATTTTTCCCATAGTCTTTCATCTCTTTAATAATTATGTTTGTTGCTCTATCTTGTCTTTCCTTGCTTTCTCTATCATGCATGTTGTCGACCTGAAAGCTTGTGTCTCCTTCCATATTAGTAGAATCGCTAATAACTTCAACCCAAGTTTTGGAAACTTTTGTGGAGCCTTCTTTCATTTCTTCTATTGTTGTTCCTTCATGGTTGTCTATTTGGGCAACCGCTTTCCCTTTATCTTGGGATGGTTTCGCCTTCACCACCTCTGTACTCTCCACTACAAATTTCTTCATGTTTTGCACATTTGCTTTCATTCATTGCCATTTTGTCTTTCCTATCAAGAGAGCTTCGTGGAGCAATGACACTTGCTCCTTCAAAATTTTATTGCTTTCTGCTAAAACCTAGTGCTCAACTGTGATTACATGAATTGTATGCTCCATTTTCTGCTCTTTAGCTTCTAGAACCTCCAACCCCATTTTTGCACTTAAAAATTATGTTTCACAGAGATCAGATGACCAGGTGAAAGGTGTGGATGTGGGACTATACAAGGCAGAATCATCAATGACTTTTCTTTTTCCTTTTCCTCTGAGCATGTTGCGGGGACTGGTTTGAATATTGCCTATTGTGAAGGGTATGAGTATTTTTCCTTTGTGTCCATTTTTTCCTTGATTGCCCCCATTTTAGACAAGCTAATCTCCATTTTAAAATACCCCGATATTGTTTGGCATTGACTCAAACCCACTTCCCAGCTTTGGCTGATGAGGCAATTTTCACTTGTCTTAAATCATTTGTTTCTACAGGTTCTGAAATTTGTTGTCCTGTTATCATGTTTGCATGCATTGAACTCTAACCCCTTCACCATTGTAGTGTCAAACTCCTAATTCTTCCACCACTCAATTTCAAACTGTGTCTCTCTCCAACCCAAACTCAACCCGTAACAGTGAACTGTGGAACCAAAAATGTTCAAATCCGAGTTTCCAAAAAACCGTTTAAAACTTTTAAATTGCTCTAGCTCTGTGCTCCGAGCACAAATGTGTGCATGTTCTGTGGATGCAAATGGGAAGTGCAAATGTGTCCTAGTTCTAAAAACAGAGAAAAATGGAGAAAAAAAAAGATTTTCCCTCTTACGAATTGAGATTCGCTCATAAACTATGACTATCCGACCTATCTTCAAGTCCCATTCAAAAATAATAGTTGCGACTTGAGACAAGCTGCCACTATGCAACCTGTGACAAACTGCACCTTGCGACTGCACTGTGACAATATGCTGTGACAAACTGCGACTATGCGACCGAGACAAACTGCAAATGTGTGCTCCAAATCGCAAATGTGTATCGGTTCCGTGAATGCAGGTGGGAAGCGCAGATGTGTGCCGGTTCTCATGAACAGTAGAGTGTTAGTCACATTTCACATCTCCAGATCCGCTGCAGATGGCGACACGTTGTATTCACTACCCACTGCTCCTTCACCTAGGCTTTCTCACTGTACGGAATACGCAAAGCAAGCATGGCAAACACCCTGCAATGATGTACGCTGCGTTGTAAACCTGACTATCAGCCCTCCGATCGTGAATTTAAGTGAGGTGAGCGTTACCTCGTACTGACAACTGCCAACCCTTAACTATTACACAGTAACAATCCCCGCAAAGGAAATAAATGTAGTCGATTACTTCCCTTCTTTTCAATATCAGTGGTATCCTATTTCTTGCGAGTAATAATGGGCTAACAAATGTTTCTAAAACTTTAAAAATGATAAAATCATCGAAAGATTGAAAGCATTAACTTAAAAGCTAGGTGGTGTGCTGTGATCAACCCGTCCCAGATCGATCCTCATCCCTGTATCGGGCCTACTTAGAAGTCCGCGAAGCCGCACAGCCCAGGGCAGTTTCAATCCCAAAAAGATAAAAAAACAAGTGAAATGACTTAGGAGGAAGAATTACTGATCACAATCTCGACGACATCCAGGGCTGTTAGAGACTCTTTCAGAGCACAACAGAGCGAAAGATTGAAAGATTGCGTACGTATAGAAAACAGAGCGAACCAACAAAGTGAACCATATATGAGCCACTGTATAGCCCATCAGAAAGCAAGCCATATGAGGGCCTCTGTAATTTTGTTTGAGCCTCAGAGCATGACGATGTCACGATAGAGTATAGTGATGCCTCTGAAATAGAATACGATGCACAGAGAGATAAAATACGAGCCATAAACAAATGATGTTCCAATACTTGGTGGACGACAGTAAGAATTATAGTGAACCATCACAGAATTGCGAGCTACATGTATGCTACAGACATATGCGATCCTCTAATCATAGACATATGCGATGTCACTGCCATTGCGAACTATTGTCAACTACTTTTAAATGTGAGTCATCAGCGTGTGCCCAGATTTTAGATATAATTCACGAGCCACAAATATATTCGTGCCAGAGAGTGTGCTGATACAGCCACTTAATAGAGTATACGAGCCATAGGATATTGTGCAAGTTATTGTAGATGAATAGCGAGCGATAATTCAATCATACCATGTAAATATATCACACCATTGATGTGAGCCCTTGATTACTTAGCTTAGCAGACTTCTTGTTCTTTTGGATCAAATGCGAATTTCTTTGTATAAATTGGATCACCACAGGATTCAGGCATTACCACAGTAATAGAGTACGATCCACAAGAATAAATTGAGCTACAGAAATATTGCTCTAAGCAATGCAAGCTACATGCGAGCTACAGAAATATTAATCCGAGCTATAGGAACAATATACGTGCCACAAGTCTACATGCGAGCGCAAAGATCGAGTCCAACGAGCCACTATATGTTTGTCATGCAAGCCATTATAATAAATACGAACCACATAATGGAATCGGGAATGTCACAGAGAATGTCATCCAAATCTTCATACAAATATTCCACGAACCCTTCCACAAAGAATGCCATTCAGATCACAAATGATGGTGTCTAGAATGATGCTCTCATGTCAACAAGAGTGATCATCAACCAGCTCTTTTATAACCTTGCTCTGATACCATGTTCAGAAATCAGGATGTTTGTATATTAGGGTAGATTTCTCTTTCTTTGATAATTGTTTGTGCCAATGTTGTTGGCTTTTTATGAATGTTTATTATGTTTTTTTCATCAAACAATTACCAAATGTATAAAACATGAAGATCACAAGAATACAAAGAATGCAAGATATACGCTCCAAGTCATGGCAAAACTCCTCCAAGGCCAAAATCTAGAAAAATTCTCTTCTTATAGAATCAAATCAAAGTGAGATATCCAAAACCCATGACCATAAAGAGATTTCAAGTCAAACCCTCCTTCCACATAGCAAATCCATCAACAACTAGAGACCGGCAACATGTACATCATCAGAAACAGATCTTCAACATGAGATACATCAAGGGAGAAATTTCCACAAATCTGAGCTTATGATAAACTCTTCTTCACTTGGCAATTTCAGACTTTGGCCCTCCTTCCTTCTGTGATATTTCAGAACCAATCATATGAATTGTGTGTATCCAAATGAGTTCAACTTTCCCTCAATTTATACTGTCCAGAGGGGTTCGAATAGACATGTCTTCAAGGGCAGGGCCAACTTGGCATTCAGACACAATTTTGACCCAAATTACATATTTGAAAAATATTTTTCCAAGCTATAAATAAATCTTTAATGAGGATGAAGAACTTGCTTAAATAATATAATAATTTTGATTTGAGCATGAAACCATGTTTAAAAAATAAAATTCTTTTTTCTTCTTTTTGTTTTTACATAAAATGTACAATGACATAAGTACAAAGATCATTATGAAGACCGAACCTAGTTACATTTTCCAACACCTTGTCCCACAAACAAGGGGTCTCATACAACAATTTGCTGTCCGGCTTGGCCCTTGACCTTAAAATTAGATTATCATTATCATTTTAATATGACTTTCAAAAACTCTATAAAAATAATTGTACATGATGCAAAAATTGTAGCATGATGACTAGGCTACCAAGGTTTGTAGAAAGGTCTTGTTGCTTAAGAAATATAATGTAGAGTTTGATTGTGGTGCTCAATCATAAATGTTTTCCTATATTATTTGAGTATGAAGGATAACATGTGATAGTGTAATGTATTCTCATGTTTAAGGTACTACTTAATTTTCTTTGGGGGAAATTTTGAGAAACTCATTCCATAACAATTTATTAATTTGTTGTTTTAAATAGTCAAATTACTCAAATCCTACTCTTTAAAGTGTCCCTTCAAACACAATTCTATAAAAAAATATTAATCCTTTATATTATAAAATCATAAATATCTAATCTTCCTCCACTATCTAATGTATTTTAAATAATTCGCATATGTACGTATTTCCATCATCTTTATATGCTACTGAAACAATATTCATAGCATCTATCATCTCCAACTATTTTTAACTCATCATAGTACTAGAGTAAGCATCGGTTTGAGGATGGTGATTTCTTCACCTAATCTCTAAGTGTCTTTAGCTCATCATAGTATTAGAGTAGGTATTGGTTTGAACATGATGATTTCTTCACCTATTGTACATTTGTTTAGCATTAGCTTTGTACATTTATTTAGCAATAGCTTATTTGAGATAATCATACAATCACATTCCTAAGGCCACAAAAGGTCGTACCACCATAGCTAAGAGTAACTTCTTTAGCATGACTAAGATTCTATGGAACCATTCAAGGCAAAAACGCTTAACAGCAAGTCTCTCTATACACAATACAGTTGCATAAGAGTGTACTATTTGGTATGAGATTTGAATAACTCGAGTAAGGTAGGAATTAGAACCTTAAACATGCACTCAACCAAGAGCTCAAGACATCAAATACTCGATGCCCTTTTCGAGTTTGCCTTTCCATGGAGGAAACATTGCATGTTGGTGAACTTTTTACAATGTCGACACGTTCACATGTTTATGGAAAAATCTAACATTGATATATTAGCATCATCACTAAGTCACCTATCAGTGTCTACTTGTATTTAAGCTTATGTAAATTTCAGAGGAAAAGACTAAATATTTATATTGTTCACAGATCTATTCCTCAATACTCTCCCCTGCTTCATTACAAGTTTCATTGATGCCTCAAATCTGTCATGTTACAAATTGATTTAAGAATATGTATCATCACTAAGTCACCTAAAAGATATGTAAATTCCATAGCAAAAGAATAAATATTCGTATGACTCAGATTCTATATTTTCCATAAAATTCGCCCCTGCTGCATTACAAGTTCCATTGATGCCTCAAATCTGCCATGCTGAAAGTTGATGTTCTAGCAATAAAATTCTCTCCTATGGATAATATTGCTGGGCGTTTACATTTGTAGTTCACAAACCTACTTAGAAATTACGGTGTATCCACAATATACATCAAATGAATGAAAATCTCTAATTTCATTATTATAACCAAAAAAAGGAAAAATACTCAACCTCAAAGTCAATTTGCACATACAGCAGGGCTACACCCAGGCGAACAAGATAGGAAATGAAGGTTGGATGCTAAATTCAAGGGGGGAATAACACAAAATAGAAGATCCAACAGACAACACACGTGTGAAGAAAGGCATGCCAACTTTGTTTTGTTTGACAAGATATACAATTTCCACCTGTGTATTAAGCGTTTTTATTCAAGCAGAATACAACAGCAGACTAGGAGTCTTATGATCTTTATAAGGTATGAAAACATCGCCAAATGCCTAGAGTTTCCACATTTGCCGTCTTTATTTCCCCGAGCACATGTTATCTCCTCTTGATATATCCAAAGAATAGTAGAATCGATAGAATTATTACCATAGATGAAGAAACATTAAATGCTTGAATTAATCAAACACAATTGTTTTACTGTCATCAAATCTTAAAACACGAAGTTCACAGTAATATTTAATTGCTTTGGCTAGGCATTGTTTTTCGAGGTTCTCAGATTTGTTCGCAAACGATAACAAGGTATCCCGGTGAGTAATGCGCTCAACCTGCAATCGCTTATAAATAACATTAGTAAGATTCATGGTTATCAATACTAATTGACACCACTATGATTATAAGATGGAATCGCCCAACACAAACAAGGAACTATTTTCTTATGGGTGGCCCTAAACAGTGTTGGATAAAATGGTAAAAATGCAAAAGAGCACTTTAGGCATTTGAATATTATTCGTAAAAATGCTACAATTGCATGGATGCAAATAGAAAGGTGAATTCTAACTGTTCTACATTTCTCCCTTTTTCATTGGAATCCAGATACAATCTTGGTGAGATCATTTTTTTTTATGCTCGAAATGCATTTTTGAATGCGTAAATGGATTCAAAGCCCTTAAAAACCTCAAGATACTCTATATGCATAGATTTAACTCAAATCTGCCATTCTAACAATTTTTGGCCATATTTTAAGCAAAGCTCATCCATCTTGAAAAAGGAAAAAGCATGGAACGTTTAGACTATGCTAATTAGAAAGATGAACAAACAAATCAGTAGAAGGCTTCTGTCTCAGGTTGGATGAGAATAGAATTATTCTTACCATTTGCTCAATTATGGGCCCACCATCTAGTTCTTCTGTTATAAAGTGGCTTGTTGCACCAATCAATTTTACTCCAACATCAAAAGCCTGGTCAAAATAAAGACATGAATAAGATAGCCGCAGAGACAATGCACTCACAAAAATAACAAGTCATGGTATTTTTCATTTGAAATGCATAAGCCTGAAAGATGAGAATCTCTGACCTGCCTAAAAGGGTTCCCTCCTTTGAAAGATGGCAGGAGCCCGTGATGAATATTTATAATATCCTTTCCATAGCTTTCCAAAAACTTGCTGGACATGATCTGCAAATTTGAAAAACGGGTATTTGACAACTTATACGTTTTACTGCAAGAATGAGATTTGAATCATTTTCAAATCATGTTAAAAGGGAAAATATGAGAAGGATAATGGAGTCTTGGTTCACTAGTCAGGTCAACGTAGTGTTAGGCCGTCCATCTAAGTTCCATTCTCATTGTGATCAGCCTGACTCACCAGCATGGAATGGATTTCAAAAGAAAGAGACTGAGAAATGAGTTTCAAAGGGATGAGATATTTTATTATAAAATAATAATAATAATCTGGATGTAGTGGAATAGGGTAACCCGAACATTCTTTATACTAGGTAAGAAGAATAAGGGGGAACTGATATACTGTGTAAGGAAGATGAGTTGCGAGATAACAATATAATGGTGAATACAGGCATGACCCATGGAAGATGATATGAAGTGAGGCGAGACAACCCAACACAAAGCCAAAGAAAAAGTTCAGTTAAAATGCAAATAAACTATTTACACGTAAGGAAATTACCTGCATATATCGAGCTAGAACCAAGAAGTCTGTGTCACCAACCAAGTTCAAGATCTCCTCCTCTCTTTTATTTTCATTGGTAGTTGGCAAATAATGGTAGGGAATGCCGTGTCGTTCAAGAAACCGGATAATATGGGTGTTTGGCTCTCTGTTGTGGTTACTGTGGAAAGAAAAGATTCATTAATAACGTTATATCCCTTCATACTTTGAGAGGCATGAAAAAGTAACATCACAGCTCAAACTGAGACCCACCTTATTACGCGCGTAATTTCAACAGGAAATTTTCTTTCCTGCCATCCATGCAGTAAATCGACCAAGCAATGTTCCTGTCCATCAACTGAATATAATTGAGCAGTTACTCTGCCTCAGATAAATCCCATTATTAACAAAGGAATATCTTAATCAAAATTAAATCATTCTTAAACCGGTAATATTTCCTCTTGTCCAGTAATTATTCAGTTATACAGCGCATGATTAAATTTCTAGTTTCGAATATGGTAAAAATAATTTAACCCTGCACATCATTTGCTGAAGTTTCCCCACACGATATCAAAGCACACTGCATGTTTACAGAAACTATACACATTATACTAGGCAATGTATGACATCCAGATATTCTAATAACTTTAGATAAATAAAGCGCTCCACCAAATATCTCACTCGTTAAGTTGAAATATGCCAGACTTGAGAACATAAATGCAAGGAACCTTTCGTAGCAGCTATGAAAATATAAATACAAACTATCCTGAGAAATTACCTGTCGTGAAGCCAGGACAGCAATCTTGAATTTGGGGTCTATCTCTGGCACTCTCACAATTGATTTCTGTGCATTGAACATCTTTGCCAATTTCATGAAATCCTCCTCCATGCCTGCCCGTGGCCACTGCGAAGGATCATAGACAAACTCACTGACTAGTTGTGTGAGAATTCATGTACATAATTAATTAGTTTGCAGAAAACCAAAGTTAAAAATCTCACAACATATTTTACTTTGCATCAACTATGCCTAGCTTAAGCAAGAAAGTAAGAAAACGTACTAATCTCCACTACTGACCAAAATAGATCAATGGGACTGAAGTTCAAGTCTCGTGTTACA
This sequence comes from Pinus albicaulis, assembly GCA_034641835.2. Lineage (NCBI taxonomy): Eukaryota > Viridiplantae > Streptophyta > Pinopsida > Pinales > Pinaceae > Pinus > Pinus albicaulis. The sequence goes on from CM076570.1 coordinate 445,425,658, forward strand.
GGCCAAGTGGCAGATTGCCTAGGGTATCTCATCCCTATGAAATGACCAAAGCAATGCAGAAAGGCATGCACAAGTGTGTAAATTTGTAGACTCGAGGATGAATCCTCAATCAGAGAGTGAAGAACGGTCCTGTAAAGGAGGACACACACACAAACACGCAAAGCAAGGTTCCAATGAACAGATCAAGTCAGTTGAGCAGCCTCTAGCCATCTTCTGGATCAGATAGGACCTAGGATCATCAACCACTTTAAGCCACCAATAACGAATCTAATGATGTCTTCTGAAGAAAGGTCCAGATTAAAAGGACCTGTTGGGTAGAGATAGCTAGTTGAATGCTCCACACAATAGCTCCTCTGGTATCCAAGGTTAAGAAGTATCCAGAAAAAGGGGGATCTATGATAATATGCTCCTGCCTAATAGAGGGGGCAGAAGCCACACAATAACGACATATCTGCAGTATGGCAGCCCAAGCGTTATGGACCTAGTCTAGTGACTCAGAGTATGTTGTTGTGAACCTAGTCTATTTTTCTATTGCTGGCCCCCTTCACCTATATTATGTAAAGGGAGGAGAGAGCCTTTGTTATAGCAAACTATTCAAGTATGCACTTGTAAGTTTGAGGTACCTGTCTTCAGTCTGTGCTTGTATGATAAAAGAGTTGGAACACTTACTTTGTCTACACTAGAGAAGACTAGGAGCACTTGGGTTTTTCCTGAAGTACAGGTGTAATCTAAATCTAGGGATTGTGGGATGAAACTCTAGAGAAAAATTTGTAGTGCTTTGATGCAAGAGGAGTTTGTCTGATGAATACTTGGTGAATCTCCTTGATAGCTTGTGCAATGCAACTGGGAGATCCAAAGCTGGACTTGTCAGAGTTGATGCTAGAGTGGTGTGGAGTCTTTGGTATATCCAGATAGCTTGGTGGGATGCCTTGTTGGGACTTTGTATTGCTGGTTAGGGTTTTCTGTTGATGGTGGATACCCTTGTTAGATATTTGTATTGCTGGTTACAGTTTGTTGTTGGTGGTGGATACCCTAACAAGAGTTTGGGAAACAATTGGAGACTCTTTGCTTGGAATAAGCTGAACGGACTTTTTGTTCCAACTTGGGATGACTCAGGCACTGTAATTTATTGTCATTTGTGTAATATATGAAGTTTACTATTTCTGTCCTAAGTTTATACGTTGCAATTCTGAAAAACAGACATTGGTTCTCATTGTTATGAGTAGTTCCATGGCTATTTTAGTGCACTGATTTGTTGGAACAGCCTAGCTGAAATTTTATATGTTTTAGCATGCCTAAATAAAACTAGAAATCAGATTTAGTGCTATTACAAATTTGCTGTGATAAAAGTATTTTCATATCTTTATGTTGGTTGAAATTGTGCACTAAGTGCTGTAAAATTCATCTCTCCAAGTATATTTTGGTATGTATCTTCTTTAGCTTGTCTAGTGAAAAGGCTGGACAGAATTGAAGTATTTACCATCATAATAAATATTTCAGATTTGGCCATAAGGCTGAAAGTTCTATGAAATAGATCCAGGGAACCTCAAATAGATAAAGTGCAGACCATGGTTACTTGGGAGCGGGAGCGGGAGCACCATTTTCAAAAGCTCCCGGTCCGGAGCGTTTTTTTTTAAATATATATATTTTTTATATTTTGATGCATATATGTCAACAAAAGCATGTAGAATGATGAATTAGACAAAAAAAACATAAAAACATAGATTGAACCATATAACATCAATCACCTAGAAGTTATAATCTTCATCAACCACGCCCACAAGTTGGAAACATACAACATATTGACTCTTGAGTCTCACGAATCATCATCAATCTTAACATTTATCATCATTGATTCATTGATTTCAAATTTCAATATATAACATTTATCATCATTGATATATATCATTTATCATCATTGATTCATTGATTTCAAAATTCAATATATAACATTTATCTTCATTGATATATAACATTTATCATCATTGATTCATTGATTTCAAATTTCAATATATAACATTTATCATCATTGATATATATCATTTATCATCATTGATTCATTGATTTCAAAATTCAATATATAACATTTATCATCATTGATATATAAGATTTATCATCATTGATTCGTTGATCACCATATAACTTTCATGAAGCATCATATTCATAATTCATAATGAGTTATAAACTTATAAATGCCAACTTCAAAGTTTCACCTTTCAAATTCAAACTTCAAACTTAAAACTTAAATTGTCATTAAATATGAAAGAGTCAAGTTTCAACTGTTCAACAGTTATAAAAGATAAAAACTACTAGAAAATAGAAAAGACTCGTAAACAACAAATCTATTTCATCTATTGGCTGGCCCCTTGCAACGCCCATGAGAAATGTCTAATTTGTGAGAACCACGAGGCAATGGTGGTCTTCTAGTACTCTCAGGAGTACCACGTCCACGACCATGACTAGAAGGCGGAGGGCAACGTGAGGATGTAGGTGGAGGCTGAATCTGCAAAGGAACAATAGTTGGATATCGAGCACTGGCACTGGCACCCGCACTGCTAGTAGATGGTGGGACTGGCCATGTGTGTGGCGGTGGCATGGCTGCTGATGCTTCATCTACATCATCATCCCTCAAAAGTTCTGCTTCCAATTCTTCCATATGTACAGTGTCGTCCTCCAAATTATCATCCTCTAGGTTGTTGTCCCAAACTTTATATGATTGATCCTCATATGCCCGATCACAGTAATGACTCAACAACCTCAAGTTGTAATGCACATAAACCAAGCTTTCGGCTCGGTTTTCATTCAGCCTGTTTCTTCTCACATTATGTATGAAGCTGTAGGTGTTCCAACACTTCTCTGCAGAAGAAGTATTCACAACTTGTGAGAGAACTTTTTTTGCCAACTTTGGCAAAAGTCCCATGCCGCCGTATGCTTCCCACCATGTGAGAGCATTAAATATGTCTCTATCTTCCATTGCATGGAAAGAACCAAAGTTACCAGTGCAACTGAAGTATCTGCCTAATTCAAGGTGCAATGCAGCACACTCCTCCCTGTCGGGGACCAACTTGTCTAATGTCTTCATGTATCCTTGTTGTACCTCTGGATCTATGTGAGGTTTGATCCTAACCCCACCTCCAGGTGCAGGTTGGCCCAACCAAGATGGAGAGTAGTATTTTGGCATAAGGATATATGCCAAGGCATGTAGTGGAACATTGAGTTTATTCCACCGTGCACACACACAGTTGTAAATCATTGCATACAAGTTGGGATCAGTTTCCTTAACAATATCTTTTATTTGCCCCAACATGTTATCCATCTGCTCATAAACCTCCCCAATCACTGGTTTATCTGTATCTGAAAAACGAATCATGTGATAAATGGGCTTGGTGAATTCAAAATTTCCCTCACACGTGCCCAAAACAAAGGATCAAGGGCGGTCTCCTCCACCTGTTCAAAACCTTGCCTGTCAACTATTGTTGCTACCCTGTCCTTTAATACCTGCCATTGTGGACTTGATACCATGGCTGCCAATGACTCTCTTACCTTCAAAAGGCACCTGAAGGTGAGGTAATAGCTAGCAAATCTAGTCTTTGCTATCTTCAACAACTCCAATTTTGAGTGAGAATGGAAAAGCCCATGGGTATTGCTATGATTTGTAATAAATTTTATCATTTTTTACCTCTCTTGTACAAATCAGCAAGCCATCTGTATTGAGGTTGTTTTTATTAATGATATCATGCATCAAAAGGTTCATTGTGTGAACCAAACACCGAGACCAAAATATGTTGGGGTATTTATCCTCAATAATTGCTCTCGCTGCCTTACAGTTAGCAGCATTATCAGTGATGACTTGGATGACATTGTATGGCCCAATACTTTCAATTGTTGCAAGTAATGGTTCTGCAATGTTAATGCCGGTCTTGAATTTGTCTAAATAATCATCTGCTGAAAGGAATATTGCACCACTAACAGACACAGCCAGAACACTTATTAATGGCTTTCCTTTTACATTGGTCCATCCATCAGATACAATGGACACCCCATGCTCATTCCAAGAATTTGTCATTCTAGCCAAAGAATTATTTATTTTAGCTTTTTCATGATCAAGTCCCACAGTTCTGGCCTTGTCATACCCAGGGCTTTTGTATCCTTTGGGGGCATCATTAATGGCAGAAACCATTTCATGCCAATAAGGTGAGCGAAGAACATTGAATGGCACCCCACATGCATAGAGAAACCGGAAAATTTTTGAATCCACATTATTCCTACACCCCTCGTCAAGGAAATCGGATATGGTTCTACACCTTAAGGAGATGTTTGGTCCAGGTGTGCCTCCATATCCACTGCCATGGGTGGAAGTTGATGGACTTCTTTGTCCATGATGTGATGGACCTGATGGTGTATAAGAATCAATGAAACCCCTAGATCTTTTAGATCTCTATAGGGCAGCCTCCTCTTCCTTTCTATATTTCTCTCTCTGTGTTGCTGGCACACTTACACAAATTTTGATTCTTAGATTTTTGTCTCCATCCCCTGGCATTTTCCCACAAAGGTGCCTTCTGGCACGGGTGTATGAACCTGTGTATTCTTTATTGCAATGGGGGCAAAGAAATTTAGTGGTTCCACCACCTTTCCCTCCTTCCTGCCTCTGAATATATTTCCACAAAGGTGTTTGACTTTGGTCTTGTCTAGTTGGGGTATCTGTAGCCTCATGTTCTCCACTCTCCCCTTCCTCCTCAGCATACTCCTCCTCCTCTTCAGGATTTTCATCAAATCCGCTATAACCCACTTCTTCATCATCCTCTTCTCTAATGGGCCTCTTTCTTCTACTCTCCAAAACCATTATTACAAAGAAAGGAACCAACATGAAAAAAATCCCTAGCCATATAGCCATGATGTTTCAAGTTTCAAGTTTCAAGTTTCTAGCCTGCAAAAAAAATGAAGGAATGCCAAATAGAAATAGGAAATGCAACATAGGAAAAAAACAATGCGATTTTTCACTTTTCAACACACTAGAATGCAACATTGAGAAAAAAAAATCAAGTTTTCATTTTTGAACAACTTAAAAACAATTCCTAGAAAATAAAAAACTAGATTAGAAGACCTACCTCTTTCTTGCAATCCTCCTCTTGCAAACTTGCTCTCTCCTTGGCACTTCCGCTCTCCAAACTCTCAAGCTCTCCTTCTCTCCAAATTGCTCTCCAACTCTCAAGTTCTTGCTCCTCTTGCTCTCACTCTCAAACTAAAACAATAAAAACTAAATAAGGAGGGTGGGCTTTTATTTACCCAACCCCCCCTCCCTCACTCTCAAAAAAAATCAATTTTTGACGTCCGAATTTTTTTTATGCGTCGGGGTGCGTTCGGGAGCGACCGCTACCCGCCGACCGCTTCCGGCATTTAAAAAACGCTTTGGGAGCGTTTTTTTAATGGGGGAAGCGCTCAGGGAGCGTTCACTCCCAAGCGCTCCCTGAAATGCTCCCGAAAAGGCAGGGAGTGTTTTTTTAGGCACAGAAGCGCGCTCCCAAAAACGCTCCCCTCGAGAAGCGTTTTCGGGAGCGCGCTCCCAAAGAGCTCCCGAACGGAACACGTTTTGGGAGCGGGATCGGGAGGGCGGGGGGGAGAAGCTTCCCCGCAACCTTGGTGCAGACTTTCAAAATTTTCACATTCCGTAGATAAAGATAGTAAAAACCAAAGAAGCAAAAATCGCGATTGGGATAAAATCGCCGAGGGGAAAAAATCGGAAAAAATCGTAAAAATCGGGAAAAAATCGGCACATACAAAAATATTCATTTTTTTTCAATTTTTTTAATATCTAAAGCATCTACAGCATAAAATAAATGAATTGACACATAAATATGAAAAAAAAACTAATATATAAGATGTGTAATATCATGTCTAGTGCTACATCACACATAAAACTGAATCCTGTCCTGAATACTAAGTCCTGAGTCTCGAGAGTCAACTCAGCCTCAAAATATCAACAAAAAATATAATAATGTATCTCATATCATAAGTCATAATGTCAACAGTCATATACAAAGGAATGTCAATGCACCATATAACCTATGGTCCTATACTATTGATTTCCTCTGCCCCTCTTGCGAGAAAATACAATAGCTTTGCCTTTCTCTCTAGATGAAGAAGCTGGCGGGACTGGCAATGGGCTCTGTCGTGCTCTAGAAGTAAAAAATGAAGCACCAGAACGGGAACCTGAACCACTAGGAGCTAAAGGAGGCAGACCACGTCCTCTACCGGTAGTAGTGGTAGGTGGTGTCACCTCCTCCTCCTGCTCCTCCTCCTCCTCCTCCTGTTGCTCCTCCTCGTCTTCCTCCTCGTCCTCCCCCTCCACTACCTCCTCCTCTATCCAATCAAGGGCTGACTCCATGACAGGCCTCTCGGCCTCAACCCTCCATTCAGCAGTGGTGTCAATCGCATCTAAAGAGATGGCCTCCATATCAGGGGTCCTCTCAAGTTGTCTCACCCACAATCTAAGATTGTAGTAGACGTAAACCATGTCATTGAGCCGCTGACCCTCCAACCTGTACAAGGGTCATAAATTAATAAATTAAATATTTAAAAAAAAATATTTAATGAATTCAAAAAATCAGTTGGAAATTGGAATTTGTTAAGTTTTTTACCTGTTGCGCTTTTTGGTGTGTATTTTTTCAAATACACTCCAGTTGCGCTCGCATCCTGAAGCGCTACATGTTTGGCTGAGTATTCTAATGGCAAGTTTTTGGAGTTTTGGTAATCTGCCACCGTAGCTCCTCCACCATGCATCTACAAGTTACAAGTTACAACAAATAAGATAAATTTATAAAGTTACAAACATAAGAAAAATTTTAAAATAATGAAAATCTTACCTGGCATTTTACTAGTCCTATCCTGGACAGCCATGTCGAAGCTCAAGGTGCCACCTGCCATTCTGTATACCTCCATCTCTTTGGATATCTCTGCACGTTCTGATGGATTTGGCACCATCTTCTGAACACAAGTGAAAAAGCCATCCATGACCTCGGCATCAAATAGAAAACCACATGAATAAGCAAATGCGGGGTTCAGGAAGAGCCCTGCAGCATGAATGGGACGATGGAGTGTGTTGTTCCATCGATCATCAATCACTTCCCATAAAAGAAGTTGTCTCTGAAACCCCTCATCACCCTTATCATCATAATAGCTGCGAACAGCTTCTTTGGCCCTATCCATGGCCTCATACAAGTAGCCCATTGCGAGCTTCTCTCCATCCACCAATCTAAGAACCTTTACCAAAGGTTCACTAATGCTGCACACCTCTTCCACTCCAACCCAGAAATCTTCCTGATATGACACCAACCTGCAGATGGCCTGTCCCTCTGATTTGCGGCTGATAGTCAAAGCACGCCACTCATCGGAAAGAAACATTCTCTTCAAATCCCACTTAGAATTCAAGAGGGATTGAAGAGAGATGAAAGTAGTGGCAAATCGTGTAATAGCAGGCCGCACCAACTCCTCCTTGTTGGTGAATGTCCTCATCAAATGAAGCACAGATCCATGGTTATATATAAATTTTGTGATTCTCTTTGATGATTCTACAATATCTTTGACAAAATCAATCTTTTCGATGTCCTCCAACATCAAATCAAGGCAATGTGCAGCACAAGGTGTCCAAAATATGCTCGGATACCTCTCCATAAGCATCTTGCTAGCAGAAACATAGTTTGCAGCGTTGTCCGTTATGATTTGGACAACATTTTGGGGCCCAACCTCCATAATGAACACATCTAATAAATCACATAATAATCTTGCATCTTTGACATGTGCAGATGCATCAACAGAGTTCATAAACATTGTCCCCTTGGGACAACTGACCAAGAAGTTAATAAGGGTCCTACCCCTTTGATCAGTCCAACCATCTGACATCACAGTGCATCCTGTGACTTCCCATGATACCCTTAACTCTTCCAATCTCTTGGTGCAGTCAGCTTTCTCATTTTGCAGAATGCGCCCTTTAAGGTCATGATATGTAGGGGCTTTGTATCCTGGGCCAACAACAGCGATTGCATCAATCGTAGCCTAATAAAATGGATTGTTCCTGGCAACATTGAAAGGAATATCACTCCAAAGAAACAGTTTGCCCAACAACTTATCAGCTTCTTCCTTCTCCTTTCTTTTAAGAAAGGAGGAGATAGATGGCTGTGCCTCGGGAGTGGTTCTAGGAACAAAAAATGAGGAGGCAGCTACGGGGCTGTCTGTAGAAGAGGCTGATGCTGAAGAGCCACTACCACTCTCACGGTCAACTCCAAACCCTGATATTTGACTTTTCAGAGCTGCTTTGCTGAGTTTAGTGGTTTCTATTTCTCCCAATGAGTTCATGGCTCTTTTGATTATTTCTGCATTGGTGTTTCTGCAAGGGCCTACTTCATGCCCAGGAATTTATGCCAGGTGGTATTTCAACCTGTATATCCCCCCTGTCATGTGTTGACCACATAAATTGCAAGTCAAGTTTGATCGGTCAAACCCCTGATCAGGTTCACCAAATTCCTATAAAGGAACTAATTTCCTTGGCATGTTGGAAACTTTGAACTTTGAATGTTGAGATTTGAACCTAGGGCACAAGAAAAATTGCAATTTAAAAAATAAAATAAAAAAATTACAATTTTACATACAACATTTTGATTTTTTTCACAAAAAAAAAACCTCAACTCAATGCAAAAATAATGGGAAAAAATACATGTTGAAACACAAGCAAAAATAATGGGAAGAAACTAAGAGCACAAGAAGAAATATTAAAAACAAAATTTAACAAACAATTTTTTGCATTTTGACCAAAATAAACCCTCTCCTCTCATTAAAACAAAAACAAAAAAAAAACACAACCAAATGCAATCACAAATGATGAAAAATACATGGGTAATAGAAACCAGGGAAAATTTTAAGGATGGAAAATTATTTTGAAGTTTAAAAAATTGGCGAATCTCACTAGTCCCTAATATGCAAACTATAAAATGATTATTGATGTATTTATAAAATTATTCAAATTTATAATGATATTATATATATTGTTTGTATAATTTTGGCGATTTTAAAGGTAAAATAATTTTATATTGTAAAATTTGGGCGAATAATTTTTATAAAAAAATGGAAATTGGCGAATCTTTTTTTTGGAAAAACCATGGAAAATTAGCCCACCTGCGAATATTAGCCCTTAAAATTTTCCATGATAGAAACCCATGGAAGAACAAGAAAAAAACAAGAAAAAAATGGGTCAAATTTGATGCCCATACCTGGAAAAACGTTTTGCCGGAGACACTTGGTCCAAATTCGATTTTTGTTCGCTTGGCTTGCAAGAAATTCTTCACTTTTGTCCAATCTTGGGCTTGTAAATCACGTATCTCCCTCCTTGGCTCTCCTCCTTCACTCCTTAGCTCTCATAAGCAAGTCTGTCGAACTAAAAATGAAAAACAAAAAACCAAAAATCGCATTATAAACGCGCTGTTGGAGGCTGCCACGATTTTTTCAGTTTGACTCGCGATAACGATTTTTTGAAAAAATCGTTGAAAAAATCGCCGATAAAATCGGCAGCCCGAAAAAATCGCGATTTTTTGAAAAAATCGCGATAAAATCGCGATGTTTGCTTTCTTTGGTAAAACACATAATATGTTTTAAGAAGAAAATGTAAATGAATCTGTCAGGTAAAGTAGTTACAATCAGCTAACTTCTCTCCAAAGCAACATATGTCCAAAAAATGCTACCATTGTAGGTGCACAGACCAAAAAAATGCCCTTGACATTGACCTTGACATCAGATTGCATCCATTTAAACCAAATATTTTGACTGACTGTTTTCAAACAACACAATCAAAGAAATTGAATTCCTCCATGCAAACATCCTTCAAATATAATTTGGTTGATAGCTTAGAACAACGCTTCCTCCATAAAGATTAAATCATTGTTTTAGACTTTAGTGCAATAAGTCCCTTGGGTTTCTTAACAAGGAAAGAACTAAAGTTAAACCTACATATTAAAGAATCAGTTTGTAGGTCACTACAATCTTCTACAAGTAAACAACTTGTGCAAGTGAATTCGGGAGTAATGTGGGAAAAAAAAAATTCTTCAGTCTAATCTTTATAATAAAGTTCAATTTTAGTATTGGAACTTTTAATCAGTCAAACTCAAAGTATTGCTCCTTAAAGTGTCCGAATTTCAAAAATTTTAAAAGACCATCATTGATTCCATTGCATATGGTTCTTATTGCTAGAAAGGATTGCCACTTGGCACCCATGTGCGTGTAGCCTCGCTCCTCACTCCTCCCTCTCTCTCATTTCCTCTCCCTCTCCTTGTCTCTCCATCTCCTTCCCTCCCTCTATGATTATTACGTGCCAATTTGCCAAAGTTGTACTTTTCCTTTTACAAGTATTCCGCATAGCTGGATATTTTAATAGCATTATTTTGCAAATGCAATAGCTTGTAGCAGGAGCATCCATTTCACATGAAATTATTGTCAGCAGGACCATTTTTCACTCTAATTTCCAAAATATATGCATTTTATAAATGGAGGTCAGATGATGTAAGTTACATCAAAAAAGTGGACAGCCTGTTAAAATTTCAGCATTTTATGATTATATCCCACCTAACAAGCAGAATCTCAGTGCAACGGCTCAGTCTTTGCAATATATCTTGCTTGGAACTCCTTGAATATATTCCAGGTTCAATTCTGTAGCTGCAAAGCAAATTGGGAATTTCTACCATAATTTGAGGGCAATGTCAAAATCCTTGATGCATTTTCGTGTACTGTGTCAAGATATTTAATAAAAAATTCAAATTTTTTTAAGACTGTAAATACACCCAATGATGGGGACTTGATCTTTTCTATGGTGTTGGCTTTTCTTTAATAAAGGTTCTCGGGTAACTTCACAAAATACTAGTCTTCTTCAACTCGCAAACAAATTCATCTGCTTCTCTTGTCCAGGAGCTTGATCAGTGTAACTTGATTCCTAAAATCTCTGACCATCTCCAATAGACAAGTATGGAAGTCTTCTAAGTCAACTGTAAGCAATTCTCAGACAACCAGAGACTTTGTTTCTGGTGTACCTCACAACGTGAGCTGGCTTTTTTCTTCAAGAGATGTTGCAATGTACAGACCTGATAACAGTCTTCACTTCATCTAAACAGTTTTTCTCCAATAATTGCACCAAGAGAAGCACGGTGCATTCTACAACCCAGTCTTGAACAGATTGTAATATCTGTCCCAGCTTAAGTCAGCTGAATATAATATTTTACAGTGTTGATAACATTGGCGATTTTTCACCAAAGTCACGAAAAATCGCAACTTTTAACCCTTGCTGAAAAATCGATAGCGAAAAATCACGATTTTTTGCTCTTTGAAAATTCACGATTTTTTTCGAAAAATCACAAGGTAAGCTGAAATTTCACGCCATGATACAAGAAATCACCTGCCCCACAGGGCTTTAAAGGGAATTTGTGGTTTTTTTTGCCATTGCTGTTTGTCTGCTCTTGGCGAAAGGAGGAGGAGAGCTTGTGGTCATCTTCAAGGAGGGATTGAGGACCAAACAACAATCATCATCACCAGCAAAAAAAAATTAGTGGAGCAAGGGTTCAAGTTCATTTGCCAAAGTAGCCATATGTCGTTGTCATCTTCCATTCACAACTATGTTCTATGTTCTTAAATTCCAGCATGTTAATGACTTTTTTGCATAGATTTATGCATGCTTGCTTGCCTCTTTGTCTGCCTACATTTTCCTTTTTTTTTTTGTATTTTTGTCATGATTTTCATGCCCATAAAAAAATGTAAGGATGTTTTCTATAATGGAACAGCAAGCTTGATTTTAGTTTTTTATACACCCTCTTCTTGTCATTTTTCGTTGAAAATAACCTAATCTAAATTTCTAAAGGTTTGATTTTTTAAATGAATAGGCTATTATTTTGTCCAGTGGGGGTTTAATGCCATTTTTTTGTGTTTTTGGTGCCCTAGGATTGAATTTTGAAGCTGTCCATTTCCACTGCAAATATGCCAAAGGCATTGCACCCATTTTTGGCAGTATGGCAAACCTAAAGATAGGACAAACCAACAACAATTGAATTGCAAATTGTGTGGCCATCATATGACAAGAGGGGTTAGCAAGTTGAAATACCATTTGGCTAAAATCCTTGGCCATGATGTTCAGATTTGTAAGTCTTCTAGCCCGTAAATTATGAGAGCTGCACATAATGAAATTTATGCCAAGGACAAAAACAAAGAAGAGGCAGTTGCAAATAGGGCCAAATGTGTAAGCAAATCTTTAGGGATATCTACCTCTGAGGCTGAGCATAGTGGCAGGGGCTCCACAGCTTCACCTACTGAGAGGTCATAATTTTTTGTTTCACAAACCAGAGTTGGAGCACAACCTTCCATCAAGTCAGTGATAAAAAAAGGAAGTAAGAAGCAGACAAGGTTATGGGGAGGTGTCTTTCTTGAGTAACTTACCTCTCAGCATCACCAAAAACAATCCATTTTGACAGCTAAGAGTGATGCCATTGCTATTGTGGGCCCGGGGTATAAAAGTGCCACATATGAGGAGTTGCGGGGACCAATTCTTTAAGTAGAAAATAAGGACATCAACTCTAGATTGGTGTAATTGAATCAGTCATGAGAGGTCTCTGCGTGCAAATTGATGTCTGATGGCTGGACCAATAGGAAAGGTAGGACCCTTCTAAATTTCTTGGTACATTGTCCTAGAGGTACCATGTTTATTAAATCAGTGGATGCATCAACACATCTAAAAGATGCAGCATTGATATGTGAGTTGATGTATGGGTTCCTCCAGGAGATTGGTTTGCATAATGTGGTGCAATCATAACAGACAATGCAACTAATTATATGGTTTTTGGCAGGATTCTTATGGACAGGCACCGCTCATTGTTCTAGACTCCATGTGTTGCACATTGTATTCATTTGATGCTTGATGATATGGGGAAACTCTCCATCATCAAAGAGGTGATTGATATGGCTAGAAGCATCCCCAAGCTCATATATAACCATGCTTTTGTCCATAGCCTCATGAGGAAATGCACCATTAATAGGGAGTTGTGGCATCCTGTAATCACACATTTTGCCACCAACTTCATTACTCTTCAGTCTTTGCCTCGATGTCAATTGAGTTGAAGCAAATGTTTGTTTGTGGTGAGTGGCATGATTGTACATACAATAAGAGAGAAAATGGGAGAGCCATTGATAAATTGGTGTACATTGACTCCTTTTGGCAAAGAGTAGAAGGAGTGTGCTCAGTTAATGAACCTTTACTACAGGTTCTAAAATAGGTTGTCAGTGATAAGCCTGTAATGGCTTATTTGTATGAGGCCATGGATAGGGCCAAGGAGACTATCCAATCTTATTATGTGGATAAGGGTACCCCTAGGTTTAATAAACAAATGATGTTATAGAATTTGAATCATTTGATTGATAGTTGGTGGACGGGGATGCTCCATTGACCCATTCATGCAACAACACTTTTCCTCAACCCAACATTTTCCTACAAATGCAACTTTGATTTTGATGGCAAGGTGATGGAAGGGCTCCATATTTGTCTTGATAGGATGGTACCCAGTCCTAGGATTCGCAACACAATCAATTGCAAGATAGAAAGGTATCAGTAAGGTACTGGACTATTTGGCTTTGATGATGTCATTCATGAAAGGACCACCTTGATGCCACGTAAGTGACAAGTCATTATAATTTAGAACTTTAGATTTTTTAATTTAGTTATGTTATATTTGAAAGTTTAATTACATTTTCTTTATTTTATTGTAGGTGTTTGGTGGCGAAATTATGGTGCAAGAGCACCAAATTTACAGAAAAATGCCATTAGAATCCTCAGTCATACCTGTAGCGCTTTAGGATGTGAGCTCAATTGGGGTGTATTTGAGAAAATATACTCAAAGAAGCGTGACAGTTTAGAAATTTGAACATCAATTGAACAATTACATTTATTGTAATTTATGACCCTCAAGAGTCAAAACTCATTAATTTATTTATATCTCGTGTCTCAATGACTTGGTGTATGTCCATTGCCATCTTTGACTATGGATGAAGCAAATGGAGATAACATCCGATGTGGATTTCATTTCCTTAGATAATATTGATATGTTGTCTAAGTGGAGGGTGGAGTCTGAGGTTCCCATCATGGAGGAGCCACCTGCATGGTTAGAGGATGAACAATAGCAAGAGTAGCAGGAGGAGGAGGAGAAGGAGGAGAATGTGCCAGCATCAGCACCAACTTCTACAGACATTGATGAGCATAGTTCTATACCCATCAATCATCATCTAACATTTGGTGGAGGGCCAAGGCCTTCTACTATTAGGGGTAGGCTTGGCAAACAACCCATCATCTAATCCATAGTAGGGGGAGAGGGCATTGATCTCATATAGCTAGCTGATAGTTTTGCTTCTTTTTCCATTGTACATATAACTCATGAAGTTGAGATACATTTATATATGTGATGTTATTTTGTATTGGTTCTCCACTTTTGAGTCCTTGATTGGACAACTATCAAGTTCAGCAGGATTTAGTATCAACTTTGATATATCATTTTTATTTGGCATCCACTACATCATATATACAGTGCTTTCTCCATATTTATGTGCCAATGTGTTTATCCAATGATGTTGTTGCTTTATATGTTTAAATTATGAAAAAAATGAATATATATTGTACTTTTTTGGTTTTCTGATATTTGCCAATTTTTTCACTGTTGTTTCTGAAAAGATGGATTTTGGACCCTCCTCTATTTTTTGTCAATGCCAATTTTTTTAACACAGATATTATATATATATATGGTCATCAAACCTTATCAACCAGTAGAAGAAGATAATGCTAGAACAATATTTGTTGAAAATCTTATACCAAGCATAGGTCATATAGAAAGTTTAAGTCCATATTAACTTAAGATATTTTAAGGACAAGAATATTTATATCTCATTTTTTTGGACCACTCCTAGTGCTTAATAGATCTGAAGTTAAGCTGGATCTGTAATGTTCCCTCCCACCCCCTTAGCTCCTACTAGGTCGAATGGGAGGTCTTACTTTTCTCTAACCCGACTTCCATGGTATTGCTATGGAAATGGGGTTACAAAATTCCTCCTCTTCCAAAGTTAGCGGAATTAACTTTGGATAAAATCATAGTGTTCAGCTCATCGAGAGTTGTTTGGCAATATAAATTTTATCAAAATCCGATACTCGTATCAAAAGATATGCCCAATTAAAGAATGACCATTTAACTCCTATCACGGCAACAAAGTTGCCACATGGCACTCAGATGAAACTCCTATCACCCCTACTACATCAACTACGATGCCCACCTGTCGGTTATGCAACTTCACTAGCATGATTCGTGGCACATACCATGTCGACCTCTCTTGTGGGTGCCACTTGACACAACTCTCATGCAATTCACCAATTCCCCTTTTTATCCAACCCAAGGGATATCTGGAGTATAAGCAAAAGCTCCGGACCTCTAGACTATGTCCCCATCAACGCCCAAGTCCGAGCCTGGCCCACACGCTTAACAAAGTCCCGAACTGCTGGACCTCCAGACTAAATTCTTATCAATGCACAAGTCCAGGCCTTCGAGCTTGCAGACTAATGTGCACCACCAAATGTCGCGGACCTCTGGACTCATCCGGTCCCACACAGCTTCTTTCAAAAAGGGGTCCCACCTCGAATATGACTCATACGAGCCAATTAAAGCTCGACCCCTCAAGGTTTACCCCTAATGGGCCCAACCCGGATAGCCTTAACTTAACTTGTTTTCAAGTGCATCTGGGTTCATTCGAAGTCCAACTCCCATGCAACTATCAATGCAATTTCCCCTGGACGTAGACTCTCGGATATGTCTGGACTTCCTGAATACAAGGAGAATTCAACCTTATAACTGCGATTTTCTGAGTTTTCTTCTAGTGCCGAGGGTTGAAACCAAGATTCTCCTAAGAGCCTAGTTACACCCAAATTATTCACATCGATACATCAACATAATGAACTTCAAGTATTGGAAAAAAATGGAACACGTCCATGACAATGTGAACCTACCTTCTACACAGGCATCATGCTCAAGCCAAATCCATGCCTAATGTACTTTGTAGTTCCAACTATAACAGCACCAGACCTATCCAAGACAGGTCCTAAACATTTCCATCATGCCTCTCAGCATACCCATGCATGAACACATTATTCCTTTCATTGCTCCAAGATTAAGGAACACAACAATCAGTTACACACACAGCAAGGATCCATGTTAACTCAGAGCTAAGCTACAAACAATCCTTTAACAACAAAACTCTGTAATGCTCAAACAAATAGATCCTCTAATAGTTACAACAATTAAACCATGGAATTTCACACATACCTTAGCAGTTCAACTAAGTTCTTAACAATCAGTATAAATCATGCAAAATTTCATAGCTAGGAATATCAACAACCACAAGGATTTACAAGTCCCTTATATACCAAGCATAATCATGCAATACATCTCATTGCAAACGCATACAGGAATACTCATTCATTCATTAATAGTGTTGATACATTCTTCATTATATGACAACAACCCTTATCATTCAAGTGCAATAAACATACACAAAGGACAGGTAAGCAACTTATCTTATCAGTTAAATGACTAGCAACTTAGAGAGGGACCTCAACTCTCCTCCCAACCGTAGGTTAACTGCATTGCTATTCTTTGTTGCAATTAACCACCCCCAAAATAGAGTTAGAGTCTGAAGAGTGAAGTGCTCAAGGGAAATTCACACCAGTAATTCACAACACATGGGAATCCAAAGCACACAATGCCTCCACCTGCAATCTAGCAAAAGTCCAGAGATCAAAGTGTCTCCACCCAAACAATCACTTCCAAGAATCCAAAGCACACAATGTCTCCACTTGTAATTCGACAAGAGTCTAGATCACACAGTGTCTGCACCAAACAGTGACTTACAGGAATCCAAAGCCAATGACGTCTCCACCTTATTCCCACTACAGGAATACAATGCCCATAGTGCCTCCACTTGCAATCCAGCAGGAATCCAGAGCACACCATGCCTCCACTTGCAATCCAACAGGAATCCAGAGCACACCATGCCTCCATCTGATAGCTTTCATGGGAATCCAAAGTCCACTTTTAGGGTCTGCACCTTTGAAAACACCAAGAGAAGTCCCATTGTACCCAGTGTCTCCACTTGTTGAGCAGGAATCCAGAGTCCACTGTCGCTCTACCTTCTCAACACCACAACTTCAACCTGAGCTCCCACTGAGTTGATCCAATGCTTCTCACACACTGCTGCTATGCAGCCTTTCTTGTTGTCGCACTACCACTATGCCTGGATTCTTCGTTCCCGTCTTAGCGTGCTTTTTGATAACGTACTAGCAACCTGTATCCTAAGGGTTTTCTCTCTTCTCTTTCGAGCGTCCCTGTCTTGTCTCCCCAGCATACTCGTGTATGCCATTTTTTGTAGCGTGTTGACTAAGCCAATGTTGAATTTTTATAACTATGGTCAGTCTTCATAATGTATAATTGGCCACTTGATGTATTTATATTGATTATGGTAAAACATATTTTAAAATACTAGAGTCAAAAGAAAATTATATTTTGAGTCAAGTCCCATTTGGACTTGAAAGAAAAAAAATTAAATTTTTGAATTTGAAATTTTTGCCTCCAAGTTTGTCAAGTCAGACTCCCTCCAAGTCAAGTTGGCCCAGGAAGAGTCACACCCATTCAGCCAAGGAAGACCATTATATAAAGACAACTCGACCTCATTCTCTCACCAACAATTCACACTCTCTAAAGAAGAAAGGTTTTGGGAATCCTAGCAAAGGTCAAGAAGGACAAGGAGGACGAAAAAGAAGATGAATTATGTCTCTTTCTCTCTCTTTCAAGCTCGCATGCGTGGATAGACTCTCTCTCTCTCTGCAGTTCACATATTTCTAGGTAGTTTTTGTTGCAGGGGCTGAAATTTCAAGGCAATTGCATGGGGTTGAAATTCTGAGATTTTGGCAGTTGCAGTAGGGCCGAAATTTTGGGTCAAATCAAGTAGAGGGAAGTGTTGGATCAGGTTGGGAAGCTTGACTTGGAGGGTTTGAATAGGTGTGACCTACTTGATGTCTAGAAGGTCTAGGTGTGTCTCTTGTTGAACAAAAGATTTTCTCTATTGAAAAGGTTGCTGGGTTTTTCCCTTTAGTGGATTTTTCCAGGGTAAATCTTGTATACTCTTTGTGCATTATGATCTCTATTGTTCTAATACTATTGTATAGTTGAATTTTTGAAGTATAATTGTTGAAGATAAACTGGAATAATTTAAAAGAAGATCGACATCAAAGTAATTATCAGTTTTTCAGAAATATTGTGCTAGTCTCTTTTTGCACTTAGAAAATCAACGACCAAACATGTCTCACGAGAGTAGGACTAGCTCGTCCTCTTGCCCATACACATTTTAATGTTTGTACCAGTTTTTCCTTCAATTCATCAGGGAGATAGGTAACCAATTAAATGCCAATTCTGAGCTTCATTGTTTCCCCAAACAGTTTCTCCTCCTAGAGCTCTAAATCGATGTCCTCTCTCTCAACCCAGCCATTTTTTATATTCACCAATTATTTACAATTGTATATAGAATATTTTTAAGAGGGGTAACCAAAAAGGGCTATCACAGGATCCACACCAGTTTATATTAACGTTTGGCAGAGCTTCATGCCAATAAATACAAATAATTTCTAGCAAAGCAGTACAATGCAATGCCTTTATGGTTCATGGGAATTAATAGGGAAGCATCAATCTATATCGTCCTATGGGACCTATTAGCCACCCATGGGGATAACCCATAGGAGAAATTTTTTCTCCTATTGTTTCAACTTGCCAGCTAGCAGCACTATGATAATCCACAGATAGCTAACCTTAGAGGCCTCTCATCCATGATTCGATTTGTGCTTTATTTCATCTAGCCTACTCATCTAATAAAGGTGTGTCATCTATTATAAGGTACACTAACCATTTTTTTATTCAAGTGCTTTTATTTAATGTTTAAAGTGCATTCTAGTATGGATCATAGGTTGAATTGGATGATAGACTGCTTTTGGTTGTACTCTTCTTCCCATGCATTACCTTGTTGGTTATTATGAATTTTTTAATACTGTTTCATTTACTAGTTATTATTCTCCTGTCAAATTTGATTATTTGTCTTCTACAATTTGTATGTGGAAAATACTGAATAAAACACTACTGCAACTTCATAGAAAATTAAATAAACCACAAGAACTGACAAAATATTACACACACAAATGATGAACATTGATATTTTAGACAAATATCCCTAGAAAAACCATAGTGTGGGGAAAACTAGTTCTGCAGATGAGTATTTTATTTATTCTTCAACAAATATTATGTGGTTGAAAAATTAAAATTGTTTGTCATAAATTAGCAAACCTCCAGAAAATTGTTTCTTTCACTTCTGCAAGTCGGTTTGGCTTCCTGGAGGCAACGCATCCCCTCTTATCCAATTTGGCCCTCCTCTAGAACCTCGAACTGGTCCACACGAGCGGGGCCCTGGCAACTCAGCCCTCACTGGAAAACTCGCACAGGTTGGAAATAAACTCAGCCTCCACTAAAATTCGACTTCTCCTACCAAACTCAGCTTCTCCTATGCAAATTGATCACTCTAGCAAATTTCTCCTTGCTCCAGCAGATCGGCCTCTCTAAAGCAATTCGCACTATAGGAAAAACTTGGCCTCTCTGCAGATAAAATCGACCTCCCTCTATCTCTAAGAAATTGGAAATCGCTGTGAAGAATTATCTTCAACAATTGTCTTCAACCACTGTTGAATTCAATTTGTTGGTGCCCTCACGCTATCATTGTGCCCTTTGCTCTCACTGCAAACCTGTGTCTTTGATGTGCTCCCCAAATGCCCATCGATTTCCTCTTATAGTCTCGATTAGCAATCAACAACCACAAAATAATCTCAATCGATGGCTAAGATCATCTTGACCCCATCAAATGATTTTTCTAGAAGTCACTAGAGCAAAATTGATTTACCTCAATTAATCCTGATTAATTAAGCCATTTCCCTAAGCTAGACTTAGGAAAATTAATAAACTAGCTAATTAATTCTAATTATGGTAATTTTCCTTAGAAACTTTTTTTGGGTATTGGAGAAAATTAATCGAATTGTGTTTCTAGCCACATAGACACCATCTGAGACTAGAACATTTGTCCAAGCTACATAAACTAACAGTTATCATTTGCTCTTAGTGCAGTGTAACCTTCCTTGAGGTCTTTCTTTCAATGTCTAAAAGGGGCACAAATAGGAGGCTTTGATTGATGTTGCATGTCAATAGTAATCCATACTTAACATATTCCATCTCTCCCTTGTATCCACATCCCATCTTTGGGTTGATTGTTATCTGTTACTAGTATTAATTCCCTATTTTCCTCATCCTTGAGTCGGGACCTAGAAAATTTGCCCTAAGAGGTTGATGCAGCGGAAAGGAAAGAAAAAGCATGAGCCATAATATTAAAATGCAAAAGATTGGTAGAGATAAATGAAAGTGCATGGACAAAAGCCTAGTCTAAGTTGTACTCTCAATAGCCATCACCCAGTTCCTAGCTAATGCATATGCTATCTAAATAAAAGGAATTTTATTATTCCAACCCCAATGAGTAATGAAATGTTTCATCTTTAAGGGGTCAATAATGAATCAATGAAATCTTGTAACCGCAGCTATGTATCTAAAAGGAAAAAAATCAACAAAGAAAAAGGCACACAAGAGGGGTGGTAAAAATAGGCCAAGGAAAGGGGTAACCCAAGCCCCATGATTGCTCCCTCTTCACATTGCAATGCTCAAAGATGTTGGAATTTCATATAGCTAGTACAAGACTGTGGCATCCTTCATGAAGTAAAACCCATACCATGGCATTGATCATTTGCAATGTTGCACCTACTAATTGATGGGCTGGCCTAGAAACTATTCCTCCTCTTAAGGTTGGAAGCACCTAATAAGGCCTTATGATAACCCTCCCATACCTAAGCATGGTAACTTGTTTACAAATCATAAGCTAGAAAGGCATTTGAAGATGATGCTTGTGTAATAACTTTGATGCCTTTTACATTAAATATGGCCCACTCTGATACTCTTATGATTCTTGCACCTATTATGTTGATCTCACTTGATTCTATGAGTATGTGTTAGAATCATGCTCAAGGTACATCTGCCATCCCTTGAGAGCTTATATGATGATTCTCCAACACTCTAGAGAGGACATCTTTATTGACCCCATTGGGCACCAAAGCTAGGATTTTGACCACCTTTTGACGAGCATTGGCCTTGGGATGCATTCAACATAGTTAATGATGACACTCTTCTCTCCCTCCAACACTTGAAAAACTACAAATATGACCTATGTTGTTGCTTAGAGAACTGATGTACCCTAGAGATGACAAAATGCCCCAGGCTGGCATTGCACCTTCTTGATGAGCGTTGCCTTATTTCTAGGATGGTTTTGATGATGATGATGAGTTGAGAACCCTCTACAGGGGGTAGCACATCGCTTTGCATGATGATGTCATTCCCTAGGTCCATGATGTCCCCTTCATGTGACTTGGATTGATGACATTGGCTAACTTTCATGATGACGTGTTGTTGAGGGAGCCTTGCTCGATGATTGGACACCTTTTGATGAGGAGATGTGACTTTGGGTTGAGATGACCTCCTTGAGTTATGAGAGACACATCTTTTGGAGGATGATGTCACACTTGGAGGCCTTTTAACTCACACACGTGGGTTAAAAGACACTTTGTTTATGTTTTATCATAGAATTTGCTATGTTTAGGTGCCAACTTGTGACCTATCCAACTTGCAATCAAATTTTATATTATTTTTAGAGCTTTTAGTCTAATTTTGGATTAAATCAACTTGGATTCCTTCATATACGTATAGGGAAGTTGGTTTAACTTCATTTCACTATCATATATACTTAAAGAATAGTGTGCACTAGATCTTTTCTTCTCTCTTGGTCACTATGGAGCATTAAGTCAACAAATTTGTCTTGGGGAGGATATCGTGATTGGATAGTTCTCTCCTTTGGATGATGAATAGTGATTATATGCTTATTTTGTACTAATTTATTGTAAGTGTCTTCTTCAATCTTGTAATTGTTGCAAAATTAGGGTTTTAATGAAATTTTCACCAAAGTGTTGTTGAATATTTTATGGCTCTAACATCTTCTTGGCAATATTATCATCAAGTTTCTGTTGAGGAATCTAAGTGCAGCTTGCTCCATATTGTCTCCAAGAAGATTGAAGGACACTAGGGTTTGAGGGATTCAAAAACCTAAGTGTAGTTTTCTCTCTCCTTTAAATCACTTCCATTAGTCCTCTTCCATAGAAATATAACCTTAGACGTCACTCCAATAGCCCTTGATTGAGAAAGGCACTAGTCCATTCTCTTGTGTCAATCCTTAAAATAACAAAAGTAAAACCCTAAATCATTTTTTTATGTTTCCTAGGGAAAATTATCACAACAAAATCTGCATTTTTCAACATATTTACCTTGGACCTTATAGTCCTAGCCTCTAAGGTTAGATTTTGCATGCACTAAATTGAAAAGAAAAATTGTTAATTTTCAACCATTAATTAGAGCTGACGTCTAGGGTTTCCATAGCATTTTTATGTGTTTTCACCCATTGAAAATTGTTGTAACTTAATTTCTTCTCTACCCATTGAATAGCCTAATTTTTACTTGATTATCATAGATTTTGGGATTGCTTGTTATTGTTGTTATAAATATTTGCATGCTATAATTTTGATATTTAAAACCCTAATCTATAGCAGCAAATGTAATTTTTGAGCCTCTTTAGGACTTACTAAGCCCTCAAGATTTAGCCACAGTGTCCTTTGAACTCGTTATATGGAAATTATATCTTAAATCACCCAAGACCCAACCTTTGAGTATCTATCCTTGGGTGAATTTTATATAGAATCCTTAGGAGTTATTAGCCTACGCTACTTGGGTTACTTAATCCCTAAGATCTATTATGGAAGCCTCCCTTGTGGGGATAATATCCAACCACAAAATAGCAAGTTGCTAAGGTGACTAATCCCATTGTTGCTCTCAATCTAGAGTGCTTAGTGAGACTTTGCACTAAGGTGCTAGATTTTGCAGTAACAAGACCATTACTATAAATAATAATAATTAAATGTCCAATTTTATATCTTCATGAGGGAAGACATGCCTAGGAAGAGTTTTGCTAGGCACCTTTGTGTACTTTAGCCTGATGGACAAATAAACAACCTTATGAATAGATTTGTGAGAATGTGATAGTATAGATTTATTGTCATCGTATGTTGCTTTGTAATCCTCTAAACATTATTGCAAATTATAACTTGGGAAAGAACTTCTACAAGGTTCAATGTGAACATGCAAAAAGTAGTTCAAGATATTTTTGAAAAGTAATTCTATTTCGTAATTCACTTCAGTAAAAAAGTGAAAGTCTTATATTTAGTTGTTAAGTGTAAGAAGGTGTATCTCATGCATGCATGACTTAGACTAGGAGTAAAATCCAAAATAGATTAGGGTTTTAGTCTCTGCTAAAAGTATGAAGATAGTTCAAGGTAGAGACCTTCATCACAGTTGAACAAATGAGTGATAGAGAGAGAGTGAAAGCAACCAAGAATGAGATGTTTTCGGGTAACACAGTCCCATAAAGGGATACATAAAGTTTTGTGCAATCATACTGACAAGACCATATAGATTTGTACAATCGTATGGATAGACTATACAAGTGTCTATGCAATCTGTATGGACAGATCGTACAAGCCATACAATAGGTCGTACATTATCAACAAATTGTTCTACACAGTTCGGGGTGATTTCAATAACTGTGTAGCATTGTTGTTGTGGAAAGCTTGTGGAGGTTTCCTTCTAACCTGTTCGAAGGAATGAAAGCTGATTTTGAAGGAGTAATTACATGTTCTTTGTGAAACTGAATTTTATTCTTCTACTATTTAATTTCCAGTTATTGTGTGATTGGTGCTATGGTTTGAATTTAATTTCAACATCAATTAAATTTAGCAATTCATTATTTAATTGAGATCATTAGGACATTAGTCACCTAGACTTGGAATCTTTCACATGGTACCAAAGCTATTTCTCTTATTAATATTCTTAGGGATTTGAAGCAATAAATCAATTGTAAGGAAAAAGGACCAATATTTAGAGGATTTCAAACCAATTTCAAATTCAAGAGTTTGTGTAGTAGATCTTAGAGATGGCATCAACTAGCCTCAGGTTTGAGGATAGATTGGATGGTGCCTCGAATTTCCTAGCATAGAAGGTGAGGGTTACACTCTTACTAAAAGAGAATGATCTCTAGGATATTGTCTACAAATCCAAAATAGTTGGCATCCCACAACAAAAAGGAAGTGAAGGCCAAGAAAATGATATTGGATGCTATAAAGGATCATTTCATCCCTCATATACCTAAGAAGAAGATAGCAAAGGAGATGTTTGATGTGTAGGTTATTCTCTACAAAAGTCTAAACATAAACATGAAGATGATAGTGCAGAAAAAACTTAGATCTATAAAGATCACCAAATCAAACACAATCACCAATTACCTTATGAAGGTCACACAAATTCATGATCCTGTTGCAGCAGTTAGGAGATGTTTGAAGATGCGGGGCTAAAACATGGCACTAAATAGCTTCCTAACTTCATGGGAACCATTTGTTAAGTCCCTATATTACTAGTGTAGTCCCTTATTGTTGTTAGTGTAGCCCCCTTATTATTATTGTTATACCCCTGTAACCCCCATATTGTTATTATTGTGCCCTTACATTATTATTGTTAGGTCGGCAAGGATTATATTGTGACCCCATGGACTCCTATATATAGAAAGGAGGTTTTGTCATTTGTATCATCCAAGAATTGTTCATTTATGTAATGTAAAGGAGATTGTCCCTTCGAAGTGGTTAATTTCTAAGGCATTGATCTCTCTTTTCTTCTATTTTTGGAGCTGGTTTCATAACATTTGGTATCAGAGCTTTGGATTCTAAGGTTTCGCTGCTCCAAACAAGTCATCGTGGCATTTTCGCTATAAATTTTTTTCTACGAAGGTTCAGAAGCTGAAATTTTTACCACGAGAAGCCGAAATCCTGAGGAGCTTCGTGTAAAAATTTCAGATTGGTTCGCAATATTTTCGAAGATATGATCTATGGAAGATAGGGCTTTTGCAGGCTCCTAAATTTCATCTAAAAGAGGTGACCTTGGGAAAATCATCATAACTCTCTCTCTGAGCATCGGATTGGAATTCTGTAAAAAGGGGTCAAAAGTACACGTACTGTAGTTTCCTGTGTATCAATTTCATATTCGAAGGAGGAAATAGTGACACGTGGCACGCCATACAAGTTCATTCTACTGAACCAGTCCATAATTAGGTCATTGTGGGAGATTTGGCATAACTTTTTGAAGCATCCAAATTAGATCAGACATGTGGCATTCGAAAGAAGATTCAGAGGGCTACTACAGGACCAAATTTCAGATATTGAAGATCCAAAATCACAGAGATAATTCAGTTTCAATATCGAGCTCCTCAAAAGCAAGAAAAAGGTGCGTATTTTTTTTTTCAAATTGCATAAGTCTTGTTTGAAAAATCAGTTTGATGTGATTCCCAGGGCATATTGAAGCATAGATATCATTATTGGGTTCTAAAATGCCCCCTAAAAAGAATTCAACACCCATTAAGCCCTCAGAATACTCTACTATGACTCATGACGAGGAAGAAGTGCAACATGATATATCAAAATTACAAGAGCAAGTGCACCAAATTTCGCTCTTGCAAAGAGCATCAAAAAATGAAATGGAAGTTTTGAAGAAAGGTGTGGAAGCTAAGATGGATGGTTTGAAGAAAGGCATGGAAGTTAAGATGAATGGCATGGAAACTAAGATGGATGGCATCGAATCTTAGATGGATGACATCAACGAAAAAATTAAAGACAACATGGAAGACATGAAGAATGATCTAAAAGCAGACATGGAAGGTTTGAAGGAAGGTTTGACAAAGTTGATACAAGAAATCATTCCTAATGGAGAAAAGATAGTAGAGGAAACTCATGATGAGAACAAAATAAATGTTAATTGTGATTTTAAAAACTCTAATGTTGGATGGAAGACCCACCATATTCCAAAGATGGATATGAGGAAGTTTGATGGCAAGGATCCCGTAACATGGATACTACAGATGGAGCAATATTTTGATCTCCATAATGTGCAAAACACACAAAAGGTACGCATTGCAACTTTACATTTAGAACAAAATACATTTTTACGGTATTGATGGCTTTGCTCTCGTAAAAAAATTGTCACTTGGTCAATTTTTACGGAGGAAATTATAGCACATTATGAGGATAAAAAGAGCAACACCTTCTTTAGCCAATTGATAAATCTCAAACAAAAGGGTTCAATGGTGGAGCACATTGAGGACTTCCAAAAATTGAATATAAGGGTAGTTGATATTCTAGAGGAACACAGGATTGATGTCTTCATAGGGACTTTAAAGGATAACATCCAACATGAGGTTCGCCTTTGGGAACCTGATTCATTGGAGAAGGCATTCAGGTTGGCAAGAAAAATTGAATGTAAAATTATGGCGACAAGGAAGCCTACCACTCACATCTATAAAGATGGAAGTGTTGCGACTCCTAGACTTCCACAACCTACAAGGTTGACACAACAACAATTGGAAGAAAAAAGAGCAAAAAGGCTTTGCTACAGTTGTGATAGCAAATACACTAAAGGTCATAAGTGTGCTGAGAAGAAATTATTTTACATAGATTGTGAAGAGGAGGAAGAAAATGAACAAGAAACTTCAAAGGAAGAGGATATACACCAAGAAGCAACCCTAGAAGAAGAAGAAATGAGTCCAACCATATCATGTAATGCATTGGCAGGAATTACCACTCCTCAAACTCTCAAGATAGAAGGACATATCAAGAAGAAAAAGGTAATAGTGTTGATTGACTCGGGTAGTACCCATAATTTTATTCATTGTAAGGTAGCCAAGGAATTGAATTGCTTCCTATACCCAGCACCAGAATGTCAAGTGATGGTTGCAAATGGAGGAACTATAAATTGCTCCGGAAAATGCC
This sequence comes from Pinus albicaulis, assembly GCA_034641835.2. Classification (NCBI taxonomy): domain Eukaryota; kingdom Viridiplantae; phylum Streptophyta; class Pinopsida; order Pinales; family Pinaceae; genus Pinus; species Pinus albicaulis. The sequence goes on from CM076570.1 coordinate 445,452,812, forward strand.
ATAATATCAAGCTAACCATGGGGGAATATGTATTGACTAGTCCAATGCTTTCCATTCCTATGGGAGGTGCTGATGTTGTACTAGGAGTACAATGGTTACAATCTTTAGGGACGGTAGCTTTTAATTTTCAAGAACTTTTCTTGAAATTTTTTTCAGAAGAAAAGGAAGTCGAATTACGGGGTATTGCAGGGAAGCCGGGAAAGATAATAAGCTCTAATGTCATGACAAAGCTTCTAAAGAAAGAACAACGAGGTGTAATTGCACAATTATGCTCACTAGAAGTTCCAATATCAAAATCATCTATTTCTGCAGATCTCCAACAAGTCTTGGACAATCATTCCAAGGTGTTTGAAACTCCCAAAGGACTCCCACCTATTCGTGATCATGATCATGCTATTCATTTGATTCCGGGAAGTGTTCCTCCAAACATCAGGCCTTATAGATATCCTTATGTCCAAAAGAGCGAAATTGAACGTATGATTGCAGAAATGTTAGAGGCGGGTATAATTCAACCTAGTCAAAGTTCTTTCTCTGCTCTTGTAGTATTGGTACAAAAGAAGGATGGATCATGGTGAATGTGTCCGGATTATAGGGAGCTCAATAAGCTCACCATTAAAGATAAATTTCCCATTCCGGTGATTGATGAATTATTGGATGAATTACATGGAGCAATTTATTTTACCAAGTTGGATCTTCGTTCAGGATATCATCAAATTAGAATGAGGACTAAAGATATTCGGAAAACAACATTTCGAACTCATGAGGGTCATTATGAATTTTTGGTCATGCCTTTTGGCCTTACCAATGCACCTTCTACATTTCAAGGGTTGATGAATTCCATTTTCAAACCCTTCCTTAGAAAATTTGTATTAGTATTTTTTGATGATATACTAATCTACAACAGGTCTTGGAAGGATCATGTTCAACATGTTGATAGGGTGCTCAAACTATTGGAGGAGAAACAATTATATGCAAAAACCTCCAAATGTTTCTTTGGAGTACAAGAGGTGGAATATTTGGGTCATATTGTATCTCACGAGGGTGTTAAGGTAGATCCTAACAAATTAAAGCCATTAAGGAATGGAAAGTCCCCACAATCATAAAGTAGTTGCGAGGATTTCTCGAGTTAACAAGGTATTATCGCAAGTTTGTTAAGAATTATGGGAGAATAGCAGCACCTCTAACAACATTATTGAAGAAAGAAGCATTTTCATGGACTCCTGAAGCAACTAAGGCCTTTAAACATCTTAAAGAGGCAATGTGCCTAGCACTGGTCTTAGCTACACCAAACTTCAAAAAACCTTTATTGTGGAATGTGATGCCTCGGGAAATGGAATTGGTGTTGTTTTAATGCAAGAAGGAAGACCCGTTGCTTTTGAAAGTCGTCCAATCAAAGGAAAGTATTTACAGAAAGCTATTTATGAGAAGGAAATGTTGGCAATACTACATGCACTAAAGAAATGGCAACCTTAGCTAATGGGAAGACACTTCAAGGTAAACACTGATCATGATAGTCTTAAATACTTTTTGGAACAAAGACTATCTTCAGAAGAGCAGCAAAAATGGGTCACAAAGATGTTGGGTTATGACTTTGAAATCATCTACAAAAAGGGAAGCTAAATGTTGTTGCAGATGCACTCTCAAGAAAGGATGAAGAAGTGGAAGCATTGCTTTGTGCCATTTCTATTATCCAACCAGATTGGATAACCGAAACAAGGGATGAATGGAAAAAGGACGAAAAAGTGTGGACACTCATTCAAAAGTTGCAACAAGATCCTACTACATCTGATACATTTAGTTGGAAAAATGATTCTTTATGGTACAAAGATCGCTTATATATTTGTAGAATTCCAACTAAAGCAAAAGACTCTTTTGGAATTGCACACTTCTCCCTTAGGAGGACACTCGGGATTTTTAAAAACTTACCACAGGGTGAAGAAAGAATTTTTTTGGGATGGCCTTAAATCTGATCTTCAAAAGTTTGTGGCGGAATGTTTGGTTTGCCAATAAAATAAAGTTGAGACAATTAATACCCCGGGTCTTCTACAGCCTTTATCCCTTCCAAGTCAACGTTGGGAAGAGATTTCAATGGATTTTATCATAGGTTTACCTAAGTCCGAAGGAAAGAGTGTCATCATGGTGGTAGTTGATAGACTTACCAAGTATGCACACTTTTGTGCATTATCTCATCCATTTAAAGCAAGTACATTTGTTACTGCATTTATGGAAACAATTCAAAAGCTACATGTAAAGCCAAAGATTATTGTAAGCAACAGAGATCCCATTTTTACTGGAAATTTTTGGACAGAATTATTTTCTTGTTTGGGTACTCAACTAGCTCATAGCTCATCTTATCATCCTCAATCCGATGGGCAAACTGAAATAGTGAACAAATGTTTGGAAGGATATCTTCGTTGTTTTGTATCTGATAAACAAACACAATGGGTCAAGTGGTTACCTCTGGCTGAATGGTGGTATAACACTTCCTTCCATACGGCAGCAAAAATGACCCCATTTATGGCACTTTATGGATATCATCTACCGTCCATCACATCATCTATAAGAGAAAATTCTAAGGTTCAAGCAGTGGAAGATCACATCGAGCATCAACAACAAGTTCTCCAACTCTTAAAGGATAACCTAAATTTGGCACAAAATTGAATGAAACAACAGGCAGATCAACATCGCAGCGAGAGAAGTTTTGATGTAGGAGACTGGGTATTTTTACGGCTACAACCATACAAACAAATGTCCCTCAAGCAAGCTAAGAAGGATGATAAATTATCGCCAAAGTACTATGGTCCTTACAAGGTGTTGCAAAAGATTGGTACTATGGCATACAAATTGGAGCTTCCTACTTCTCGAGTGCATCCAGTTTTCCATGTTTCATGTTTAAAGAAGGTTATAGGTGACAAACTTCCAATTCAAACAATATTTTCAGAACTTGATGAGGAAGGAAAAATCATATTGGAACCTGAAGTAGTCACGGAAACAAGAAATCGATAGCTACGAAATCGATCAATTTCAGAGTATCTCATCAAGTGGAAGAACTTACCCACTGAAGATTCTACATCAGAGGATGAGAATTTTATACAGAAGCATCCAGAGCTACTCAAGTGTTGAGGACAACACATTTTTGAAGGAGAGGGGCATGTTAGGTCCCTATATTACTAGTGTAGTCCCTTATTGTTGTTAGTGTAGCCCCTTATTGTTATTGTTGTACCCCTGTAACCCCCATATTGTTATTATTGTGCCCTTACATTATTATTATTAAGTCGGCTAGGATTATATTGTGACCCCATGGACTCCTATATATAGAAAGGAGGTTTTTTCATTTGTATCATCCAAGAATTGTTCATTTATGTAATGTAAAGGAGGTTGCCCCCTCGAAGTGGCTGATTTGTAAGGCGTTGATCTCTCTTTTCTTCTATTTTTGGAGTTGGTTTCATAACACCATTTTTCAAAGGTATTTGTGCTTAAGAGAACCTTCCTAGCTCTAAGAGGCTTTAGGATGACTATATCCAAGAGGAGACTCAAAAACCAACAAAAAGAGTGGTGATGAGAACCTAGCTCTGTTTGGTCAATCAAACAAGGGTAGAGGTAAAGGACCCAATAAGCGTTAGGGAAAGAGTAGGGAGTCAACCTCATAGGTAGGAAAGGAGTAGAGTAAACTTGAATGTTTCATGTGCCATAAGCACCATCAATATGCATCACAATGTCCAGAGAAGAAGGGTAAAGGGACGCAGGTAGCATCCTCGACAGAAACTTAGATGAATGAGTTTGCTGTGAAAATTCCTAGATCTCAATCAATCTAAGGAATCATATTACAACCATCTGAATTACTTCATCTATTATGTAATTTACTTTACACAATTATTTCTAAATACATTCATGAAATATTGAAACAATCACTGAAGCAGCCTACACTACAATAATTATGATTCTGAAACAAGGAAATCATTCACACATATGACACCTTTATTTTGGAATATGTCCCTGGAAAAACCCACTACGGGAAAATCGGTGCAGCAAATATGAAGGTTTTATTATTATGCAGTAGCAATGTCTGAATACATTTCTGAATACCCCTAGGGTAATTCAGTTACAGAGAGAAATATTTGCAGAATAATTTGTGAGGATTTACCTCACTCAATCACTGAATTTCTGGTTGATCCGGATGAAGAAAACACTGCCCCAGAGAAGCTCTGCGCAGATCCAGTGCTGGAACTTCCAGCTACTGTGTCACCCCCTTCCAGGCTCAGCATTAGCCCGCAACCAAGTCGTTTTTCCTCTGTGGACCCTGAGGAATAGCCTCCTTATGCCACTTTCTGGTTCCCAGCCTCCGGAACTGATCCACTAGCAAAATTCCGAAAACCCTTCCTCTACCTCTGCGCTACTTCTGTGTGAGCCTACACAGTCACTACGTCAGCCCTCTTCCTTCAATGATGGCTTTGGTTAGATCTCTTCTGCCTCTCTCTGCCTGATGCTCCACCAGCTGAGAAAATCTTTTCCTCTCTGGATGTTATCTCTGCCCCTCACTGCTCAGATCTCTAGCTCGAATTTCTCAGCAAATAACACCCGAGAAATTTCGAACTCTTAGATGAATTCAATGTCTCGGTGTGTATTCCAAATGACCCTCAAGCCCTCCTTTATAGTCTTCTCATTGACATATCAATGGCCCAGATTAGATGTCTAATCAACGGCTAGGATTATAACATGACTTGATCCATGTCCTCTAGAAGATTCACACTCTGTTTTATTTAATACCCTTTAATTATTTAATTTCCCTAAGTTTAGACTTAGGGTCCCCATTAAAATAATTAATTTTTCAAATAAAACAAAATCTGAGTGGAATTTCCACAAACGTTTTCTGGGTTCTTTGGAATACTAGTGTTTAAGCTTCTATACCAAATTTGAGACTTAGAGCACATTCTGATGCTACAAAAATCAACACTCCCTCTTACGGAGGAAGGTGCTCTAGCAATAATGCCTACTACATACTTCTCTGACCCTGAAGCATCCTCTGCACTGTTGAAGCTGTCCACCAACATTGCGTTGTTGCTGCCACTGTACTGCTACCCATGACACTGCCACTGCCACTGTTGCATTTGTACTACAGCTCCCCCTTAAGTGTTGCATCCGCTATGCTGCTAACACTGCCACTGCTAAAATTGCATCTGCCCTGCAACTCAGTTGTTGAGAGAAACAACTGAAACTCACCCGAAACTGAACAACTGTTCAATGGATGCACCTCGGTGCTGAAGAATCTGACTGTTGATAGCTACTGTGTTGTCCCTCAGATGCTCTGCATTGTTGTTGCTCTGCACTGCGTAAGCACTGATCTGCACTACGCTGCACCACTGTGCATTGCGCTACTGCTGCTACGTTGTTGTTGCCACTGCTCTAGAACTGTCGTCTCCATCACTCCTTGGCTCCATCTGAATACTCCTCCATCCCGCTACTGCTGATCATGGGCTCCCGTAGCAAAGTATGATCCATGAGGTGGTATCCTCAAGGATCTTGCCCAACTAAAGTTCAAAGAATTACAGCTCAATATCACCCCACTTCTCACTAGGAGAAGCATGGGCACACATGGCCACCTCATCCTCCTCGATTCTCATGGTTGCAACGTTTGGGTCATGCTTCTCATCTTTGTCCTTCTTCAGAGGACACTGAGATGCATAGTGGCCCATCTTGCCACATCTGAAGCACTTGACCTTTGAAGCATCACGATTCGGTTTCCGTTGCGCTTGTTGTCCCTTTGATGCAAGGGTTGTGTTCTCCTCTTCCTTCACGGATTTTGATCTACTTCCACTGTTGCCATCAAGTTTGCACCTGACGAGGTCTCTTCTCAGCTCTTCCTCCTGAAAAGCTGACCACAACTGTTCCTAGCTAGGTAATGCTTCCTGGCCCAGTATGCTCTGGACAAACACTTCTCAGCTCTTCCTCCTGAAAAGTTGACCACAATTGCTCCTAGCTAGGTAATGCTTCCTGGCCCAGTATGCTCTGGACAAACACTTGCCACTCCTTCATGACATTGTTAAGGGCCATCTGTACCATGGTTGTAGCTGTAGGTGTAGCACCTACTGCCGACAGCTAATCTCGAACCTCCTGAAACTGCATGAGGTATGAAGCCATGCACTCCGCTTTCCACATCTGGATCATACGGAACTTCTGCTCCAAGTACAACTTTCACTACTCAGAAGATCCCTCATATAGGTCATGCAAAGCTACCCACATCTCTCTGGCTGTATTCTTGCCAGTCACATGTGAGACAATGTAATCCTTGACACCATCAAGGAGCAACCTCTTCGCCTTCGCCATATCAGCCTTGTACTTCTTAATTTTATTCGGAACTGTAGGTACATCTACCGCGTTCTCCACGAACGCCTTCAGATCATGTTCATCTAGAAGGAACATAGCCCATTCCTTCCAGATCATATAGTTGGAGGAGCCCTCCATCCGATCCTGATCACGAAGTCCGTGAGATGCCATCTCAACCGAAAAACTGTCGAATTTGCTCCCTCTTTCTCCCTATTGCACAGCACCTAGCAGGATTACGCACTCCCTAGTGGATTTGTAAGTTATGCTGCTCCTCTACTACTCGGCGATTGAGAAATACTAACTTCCTCGGCTAGGAAATCACTAAGGAAGAATTCCCTCAATATGTGCTCTGACTCCTGGCGCTTTTCTTCCCAGCAACAGCTTCAGAAAACTGTGTCCCTCTATCTTCTGCATGGAGGCTCTGCGTTGCTCCCTCTGCCACAGCAAGATCTCAAATCTGGAAGCCCTTTCTCTCTATCGACTCACTCAAAGAGAGACTACGACAAAAATCTCAGCCCTCTTGGCTAGAACTACACAATCCTTCAATGGAGTCGTTCTACTGTACTACAGCAAAAACGACCTTCACTTCAAAATTCACATCAATGCTCTGATACCATGTGAAAAATCCTAGATCTCAATCAATCTAAGGAATCCTACTGCAACCATCCAAATTACTTCATCTATTATGTAATTTACTTTACACAATTATTTCTGAATACATTAATGAAATATTTAAGCAATCACTAAAGCAGCCTACACTACAATAATTATGATTCTGAAACAAGGAAATTGAACAAGGAAATCATTCACACATATGACACCTTTATTTTGGACTAAGTCCTCAGAAAAACCCAATACGAGAAAACCAATGCAGCAGATCTGTGGGTTTTATTATTATGTAGTAGCAATGTTTGAATACATCTCTAAATACCCCTAGGGTATGTAATATCCCGTTTCGGGGATATCTTTAAAACACGGCACATTCCAACCAGAGATGGACTGGGAGGGCATTTACCGAATATGCCGCCTCTGAAAAGAGGACGAAATCCGGAGGCTACCTGGCCCTTTCCAGACTCTGTCTAAGAGTGAAAGATAAACACACCAAGTGGTATAGAACTAGAATGCCCGGAAATATATAAAGATAACAGTGCAGCAGACATACCATAGCATAGAAAGAATATACGACAAATCATCCAGAAATATAGAGAGAGAATGCTAAGCCATTTTATTAAACTGAGAAATATAATTAAGTACAATAGGTGATCAGAGTGATGGCACCTAAACTTGCTCAAGGCAAGTGAAGAAATACTCTCAAAATACACAGGAAATGGCTGCTCTCTGAACTGCGTCCCAGCTGCTGGAAAACTGCCGTGTAGCTGCTACTGCTGGAATGAACTGAAGACTAGGGGCTGTTCCCCTTGTCGGAATGATCTGAAAATCTGGAATCCTCCTCTACTCACCAATCTCGGCAAAACCCAGAAACCATATCAGAAATGGCCGACCCCCGAAAAACACCCCCTTGGGGAATTACGCTGGCCTCCAAGGCTCTGCGCAAAGGCTGAATAGGAATGAATGAAATGCCGCCTCAAACTCCACCAAAATCCTCCCAAAGGAAAAGGCTGACCCTCTGCTCAATCTCTCGGCACAAACCCCTGCAAAAATCCCAAACCGAAGCTCCTCCTAGATGGACTGCGTCCTCCCTCTCCATGACTGCGCAGTCTCTCTAAATGCTCAGCTCTACAACAAAACCAAACACCCAAACCTCTCGCAAAATGCTGAAGAAAATACCTTGCCCGAGTAGGCACTCGAAGTCCCCCGGGGCTAAGGGCGAGATCTCTGACCGGAGACACTCAACGCACTAAATAGTGCTGCAGACAGGCTAAACAGTCAGCGTGCTCAAGAAGTCAAAACGACCAGCTCAATATCATCAACAACGAATGAATGAAATGAGAAGGCTCCTCCCTCTTTTATAACGTTGGCCTTCCTCCAAAACCCTAAGGCCTATCTCCTCATCGTAGCCTCCCTCTTGCCACGTCCTCATCCTCATCTCCGCAATCTCTTCTAGAGCATACGTGGGCCCCCTCTCTACGTGGTGCTTTGCCCCCCCTTGGCTTCCTTTAAGTCACAACGTTGTGCTACTAGGGAGTGTGTTTTATTCCACTGAGTTAGACCCTCTCCACTCACCTTTTTATTTATTAATAAACTATAGATGGCAAAATTGAGCAAAATCGAATATTCCAATTAGCCACTGCTAATTAGGAATATTACAGTCTCCCCCGACAAAATGTTGCTTGTCCTCAAGCAACTGAAGTGATGGATGCTGCAAAATCTTCTCACTCTCCCAAGTGGCATCCTCATCCGGCAAATTCTTCCACCTCACCAAGAATTCCCGGACTGTCCTGCTCCGTAGCTACCTCTCCCTAGTATCAATAATAGCCTCTGGCTACAACACCAAATGCCCCTCATCATCCGTGGGTGGTAGCTCATCTGTCACTGTCACCTGCTGCCCTAGTGCCTTCTTCAGGCATGATACATGAAAAACGTTATGGATCTTGCTGCCTTGGGGCAGCTCCAACTCATACACAACCTGTCCAATCTTGCGTATCACCCTGTATGGCTCGTAAAAGCGGGGCTTGAGCTTTTCAACTCCCTTCTGCTTTAGTGACGACTGTCGGTATGGCTGTAATCGTAGGTAGACCAAGTCCCCTACCTCAAACTGTCTCTCCACCCGACCTCTATCAGCGTACAGCTTCTGCTGGTTTTGTGCTGTAGCCATATTATCCTTGAGAGCTCGGAGAATGTCCTGACTCTCTTGGATCCAAATCTTGGCTCTAGGAGCCTTGCTAGCACCAAACATCACATCAGCAAAAGATAAAGAATGATACCCATACAAAGCATAGAATGGTGACATACCAATGGACATGTGATGTGTCGTGTTATAGCAGTACTCCCCCAGATGCAACCACTTCAGCCATGCTCGCTGTTGCCCACTGACATAGTTACGCAAGTAGCCCTCCAGCCACTGTTAACTATCTCCGTCTGTCCATCCGTCTGTGGGTGATAACTAGTACTCGGTGTCAACTCCGTCCCCACTAACCGGAAAAGCTCCTGCCAAAATCCGCCCATGAAGCGGCTGTCCCTGTCACTGATGATGGTCTTAGGAAGACCATGTAGCCTGAAAACCTCCCTGAAGAACAGCTCGGCCACCTGTGCCGTTGTGTAGTGCGCGGATATGGCAAAAAAATGCGCATACTTTGTCAGTCGATCAACGACGACAAAGATACAATCCTTGCCCTGCACCATGGGCAACCCTGTGATGAAGTCCATCGAGATACTCACCCATTTCCCCTCCGGAATGGGAAGAGGCTGCAATAATCCTGCGGGATGGCTCATCTCCCCCTTGCTCCTCTGGCAAACATCGCACTCCCTAATGTGCTAAAGTACGTCCTCCTTGAAGCCCTTCCATGAGAACCTCTCTCTAATCCCTGTAGGTTTTGGTAAACCCGTGATGGCCTGCCAATGGTGAATCATGTGATGCCTGGAGTATCTTCTTCTTGAGTTGAGATCCCTCAGTCAAGAAGATCCTGTCCCTGTAGTAGATGATCTCATCGACCACCCTGTACCTATCATCCGCCACCTGTCCATCCAGAACCTCACATGCAAATTTGTCTTTGGAGTACTCCACTAAAAGTCGAGCCCTCCAATCTGTATCCAAGCTCAAAAGAGATAACGTGGCTGGTCTACGTGAAAGGGCATATGCTACCACGTTATTCTTACCCTTAACATACTCAATGTCAAAGTCATATGCTTGGATCTTACTAATCCACTTCTGCTGCCTCTCCTGTAGCTGCTTCTGCTCCAAAAAGAACCTGAGGCTGTTGTGATCAGTCCTCACCCTGAACCTGTTCCCTACCAAATATTGTCGGAATTTGGCCAATGCATGCATAATGGCCAACATTGTTGAATCTTTGGTTAAACTGAGAGGGGGGGGTGAATCAGTTTAACACATGCATTAGCTTTTTAAATTTTCATCAAACTTATTTACAGCTTAATATGTGAACAGTCTTAAAATGTTGCAGTAAGTATTAAATTAATGTGACATCAACCTTATTGTGAGAGCAGCGAACAAATAAATAGATTGAGTGGATCATATCAACATATAAGCAACACACATAGAGACAGCAGATGTAAGTGGAAACCCATAAAGGGAGAAAACCACATCTTATTATTGTTGTGATGCAAAGGCAAGCTCCAACTCCCTTCTCACCACTGTTTTTCTGCAGGCACCAACCTACAGGAGGCTCCAACCTCAGTCAGCTACAACTGACACCTATCAAGCTTCAACTTGATAAGGAAGCTACAACTTCCTCAATTTATCAAAAGATATGTTTGCTGATTTACCTTAGATATCAGCTCTATTCTGTAGCATCTCTTTCTGCTCCTCTCTTCCTTATCTTCTCTTCCTCAATTTTCCATACTCTGCCTTCTCTATATACATTCTCTCTAACATCTCTGTGCATATCAAGTTGATATTCTATATAGAGTTCATCACATGACTGTTTGTATTCCACAAGGAATTTGGAGTGAATAGCCATGACTCTTTGGCTTCTGCCTTCTCATTCCTTTGACCAACTCATTTTTAAAAAAATATAACAATATGTAAATATTTCAATGTTACAGTGGGATTTTTCCTTTCCTTCGGATACTTGCCTTTGCATCACAAACAATATAAAAAAAAAAAAAAAAACAATTAAAACATTTACATTTTTAGTTACAGTATATAAACTTCACTCAGCCCTTGGCTTGCTGGTTTTGTTCTTTCTGTTGATGTCATGCAACTGTCCTGCATACCTCTGTTTACTGCAACTCTGAGCACTTGTGCAGGTACACCTGTTCACTGCAATTTTAAATCCCTTCGATGCATACTTCTTCAATTTTGCAGTCTCTGTTTACCTACACTTTCAGTCTCTCGCTGTGTATAATGCCTTCACATTTCATGGCCCAAACATTTCCCCAATCCGTCCCTTTACTTGGCAAATTAAATACATCTGAGTATATTAATATCTCAATCTGAGATTGAGATATTGATAAAAAATCCTCTTTTAGTTAAGAAACCACACACCTCCTAACCGGCTTAAAAATGCAAGAGCTCAAAGGTTATAAAACCATACAATACACCCTCTTCTAATTCTTTTATAGGCGGGAGCTCTATTTTTCGTTGGCCTAAGGTAAAAGCTCGTATTGCATATAAACCCATCGATCTTCACATGTGGTGTCCTCTCGTCATGTTAACTCCCTTCTCAACCTCGACTTATAGTCAATCTACATGTATACGGGATCTTAATTAAATGTTCATAGAACATTTCATTTGCAACTATCCTTCGACCTTAAATGATGTTGGGTTACACATATAAAATCGTGTCAATGTAAACACACGTCATACCTTTGTTGGACCACAACCTTAGCAACGATCAATATATATGTGCACGACCCCAACGCTAATGGACCTTCTCATCCAACGACTGGTAGCACGTCACACTTCTTCGAATGATCCGACGTTCATCAATGGATATCGCGTGGTGCAGATGCGTGAGCTTTAACTCGCGATGAGAGTGGGCTTTCAAAACTGCTCAGGGACACGCGTCACCCAGTTTATGGGATCGCGTTAATTTCTTAAATACTGCTTACCACTCTTGATCACCCGCGATATACTGCTAGTTAATTTATGAATCCGCTTCTACTGTTCATTCCTTCGTGGTTCCGCTCTCATGGTTTCGTCTAACTCCTCAATACACTGTTCACACAGAATCCCAGATTCTTTGCGTATACACGATTTCAGGTGCAATTCCTTCGTCGAATTATTCTATACGATCCAAATTTACAGGTTCGGTTACATTTTTAAGCTCTAATCCTTTCGAAAGTTGGCTTCTTCAAAACAGGGGTTTAACCCATTATTAATAATCAGAGATAACCTATCCGCTCTTCATCAAAGATCTTGACAGCATCGATTCCTATCAATATGTCCCATAAAATTATATTCTCTACTAACTACTGCATTGTGGCCTTGACAATATTGATTATGTGGATCGAATATACCGGATTCTTACACAGATGCTGAAATACATCCAATTACTGAGTGCGATATTGAACTCTTCTCACAAGACTAGCGTGCATTCAATCCATACACCTCAGAACGGGAATAAACACATTACTCCATAATACAGAGGGTTATCACGCGTCGGCCCCTATATGATTCCTTATCGAATTCCAAGCTCACTCGCACAGAGATGAATCAATAATAGAAGTAGGTTATGAAATCGACTACTCTGTGGTCGACTCACAAGATTTTACCAGTTCAATCCTTAACACAAACTTCAGCATATGCTTCTTATACATTCTCTCATCACAAAATATACAAGCAGGTCTCTGTAAATAGACTCTCCCTCTGTTCTTCTCATGCTCCCTGTAAAGACCTGCTGTCTTTTGTCTGTCTCTGCCTCTGCTGCCTCTGTTCCCTGTCTTCTACTTTGCCTTATTGCTGATTCAGGTGCTGCTCCTTTGTGCTCCTTTGCCATCAATGACAACATTTCCAACAAACATCTCCTTGTCGTATATAGAATACAACCTCTCGTGCAGAAGGAGCTTCCGACTCTCAAAGGCTATAGGGTGTCCTCCTTGCATCAATACTGCACCGATCCCCTCTCCCGACGCATCACACTCCAAAACAAATGGTTGCGTAAAATCCGGCAATGCAAGCACTGGGCAGCTACTCATCACCTCCTTGAGCCTGTCAAAGGCTCGCTGCGCTGTATCCGACCAACTGAATGCCCCCTTCTTCGTCAAATCTGTAAGGGGTGCAGCAAGCTGTGAGAAACTCTTGACGAACTTCCTGTAATAAGTACATATGCCAATGAATCCTCGAAGTTCTGTCACGTTCCTCGGCTCTGGCCAATCTCTGATGGCCCTGATCTTCTCCTCATGGACTCTGACTCCGTCCACTCCAATAATGTGACCCAAATACAACATCTCCGTCATCCCAAACTCACAATTGGAGAGCTTAGCATAGAACTGTTGCTCTTCCAAGATATGTAATACTGCCTCTATATGCTGGAGATGCTCCTCCCAAGTCCTGCTATATATGAGTATGTCATCGAAAAAGACCAATACAAACTTCCTCAGATGATTGCGGAAGATATGGTTCATGCAAGACTGAAAAGTAGCTAGGGCATTGGTTAGCTCGAAAGGCATAACCAGAAACTCGAAATGCCCATAATGACACCTGAAGGCGGTCTTGGGAATGTCTTGTTCCCTCACGCGAATCTGATGGTACCCTGATCTCAAATCAATCTTTAAGAAGAACTTGGCTCCTCTCAGCTCATCCATCAACTCATCAATCCTGGTATAGGATACTGGTTCTTCAGGGTCTTCTTGTTCAGGGCTCTGTCGTCAATACACATCCTCAAGGTGTCGTCCTTCTTCTTCACCAACACCACGGAAGAAGCAAACTGACTCGTGCTCGGTCTGATGTGCCCAAGAGCGAACAACTCCTGGATGGCCCGCTCAATCTCATCCCGATAGGCTTTGGGATGCCTATAGGGGGTGGAAATCATTGCCTGAATGCCCTACTCAAGCTCAATGGTGTGCTCGAATCCTCGATCCGGTGGCCGACCTGGTGGTATATCCCCAAACACTGCATCATACCTGTCAAGGATGACCTGTATATCAGGATGAACTGCCTGACTGGTGGTCCCTGCCTCTGATGCCCGCAACTCAACCGCCTACTCTATGTCTCCCTTCCAGAAATCTGCCTCCATCCGGTGTGCCGAAACCGTCTGAGGTGGGTAAGTGTGCATCCCGCGGATCTTCTCGTGCTTCCCGGTCTTCTTATCATCCCACTCCATCTCTAAGGCCTCCCAATCTGTGGTGACCTTCCCCAGAGTAATCAACCACTGAACACCCAATACCACATTGGTATCCAGTATGTTGACCACGAAAAAGTGATCGGTCACGGTGTAAGTACCCATCGTCACTGCCAACTCTGGAACATACCGGCCACACTGCATCGTCTGGGCTCCTGGGACCAAAACTGAAAAATTCGTCAAAGCTCTCGGTCGGTATACCTCTTCGCTCAACCATCTGTGCATCAATGAAGTTGTGGGTTGCCCCACTGTCAACCAAAACTGACACTCGTTGGCCACGTACTGTCCCTCGTACGCGCAACGTCAAGTACTTGGGAACTCCTCGCAATGCTGCAAGGGTCCCTCCTGTGGGTGCAAAAGTTGCACCTCCTGTACCTGGAGGTGGAGGTGGCAACTAATCCTGGGCTGTTTGACTATCTCCTGCCTCCTCGTCATCCTCCTCATCCTCTTCCCCACTATCCTCGGAGAAGACCTCAATGAAGTGTGCTTTACCAGTAGCACACCTATGCCTTGGTGTCCACGGCTCCTGACAAGTAAAGCACAGCCGCTTCTTCTTCAGCTCCCTCCTGGCATCATCATCTGTCTGGGCCCATCCTGGATTCCCCTTGGGAGGCGGAATCCTCACATCCTTCCCCTTGGGCTGGAAGCGCTGTCTCTGGGGGTAAGGTGTCCGAGTCCTGGGCAATGCATCTTGTAAATCCCTGGTCTTACTAATAGCATCCTGGAGTGTAGCTAGTCTAGTAGATCTTACTAGACCCCGAAGTGGCTCTGCTAACCCCTCTACAAACATATAGATCATCCGTGCCGCGGATAGATCTGGCACCATCACTGAAACCCTCAAGAAATCTGCAATGTATGTCTCTGGGCTCCCAGTCTACTTGAGCCTCGTCAGCTCAACAAAGTGTTGTTCCGGATCCCTCCGGTCAAATCGCTCCATCAACCTCCTGGTAAACTCGGCATATGTCGTCACTGTAGAGTGTCCGAGTGTAACCATCCCATGGAACCACTAGTCCTGGGCCTCACCATCCAAATGTAATGTCGCCACCTTGATGGCCTCCGTCTCCGACATCTGGTTAAGCTAGAAATAGATGTCCAGCTTCTCCACCCAAGACTTTGCCGAACTGTTTGATGAGCCATCAAACGTGGGCAAATGGAATCTGCTAGATGTGCGGTGGGTATCTCCATCATGATAATGTCGGTGCCCTCTATGATGGTCGCGGG